>JARHVA010000099.1:5932500-6117500 GCA_037957365.1 Torreya grandis | reverse complement strand
ACAATTAAACCACTATATTTTAAATTATGGCGGTCATGTGGATGTCAATGATTATCATGTAGACATCATTAATAGGTGCATGGACATCAAAATAAATCTCAAGCGATTATTCATTGGATTTCAAATTTTATGGTCACATGAATGTCAATGGTAGTCATGTGGATGTCAAATTATGGTCATGCAAATGTCAAATTTGATCCTCGTAAAATACCCATTGGCATTCAAATGGAGGCAAGATCAATGGTTAGCATCAAATTATACATCAAGATCAATGGAACAAGATCATGGATGAACAATATTAGTGGGTCCTAAATATCTAATGCTATGCATTAAATCATACTGAGAGATCTAACGGTGTTTATTTTGGTCAAAGAGTCAACAAGTCCAAGTCGATATCGACAACCAATCAGTAAAGACAAACCCAGGACATTTTCAATAAGAAGTCCACAAGGAATGTTTTAACCCAAGAAAATGTAGAGGAAGCAGGATTAAATAGACCTAGGTAGAGCTAGAATAAATATATCAAATGTATGGGCCACCATTAAATCTCAATCTAAGCTCCTCATTTAGCAATTTAGAATATATAGACCCAGTTCTTTGAAGTTGCAACGTCAAAATTCTTTAAAGGAGATCCTCATCTATAGATATTATCTGGTTTCCATGATACAGGTAAAATAGGTCCATTTTGACCTAACATAAATGAGAATATGATGCTAGATGTTCGAACAATATAAATACATCTAAGTAGAAATAGTGACCATGTGAAAACCAATAAAGGAAATTAGTTTTCAATCTATAGTACATCCATGTTGAGGATTTTCACTAAAGGGCATGCAAACATACAAATATAGCAACCTACAACAAAAATATACATGGCTCTATCAGGTCCACAAAATTAAGATGGGTTTAAAGCTTTGCCTGTGATTGACTCTCCTTTCAAGAGAGTTCTAGCCATTTCCATGAACAAAATTTGAAGTACTAGTTTTAATTTTCAAAAGTTAAAGGTCATATTATTATTCATCTAATATTTTAACCATGAAAAAATAATCATAAATTTTTTTGCACTTTAATATGGAGGCAGCCCATGTAGAGGGCAGGCGGGCAATGCCTCCTTCTAAACGACAGTAGAAGCCTACAAAATTATTTTACCATTTTAAAGAGTGTAATATATATATAGCTCATGCAAAAATAGTATTTTCATGAAAATAAAGATCTTTTTAATAGTTATCAATTAGATTAATAAACCTTTCATTCCATTCTTCAGATTATAATAATCAATCTCTAAGAACTCTATCAAAAAAAACTATATACTCATAAATAGGTGGTTACTTATACGTATAAAGTCTTTTATTATTATAGATGACGTATAATAATTAAATAAAAAACTAAAATATATAATTAGAAGGTGTTTAAAAAAAATTGTAATAGCATTATCCACTAGTAGGTCATAGTAGTCCCATAATAGCAATAATCCAAATGTGAAGAAACACTGTCCATGTCAACAAGTGGTTAAAAATAGAGGTTGCCTTAGCTAGTCCTTGGAAAATCACACATGACTATAAAAAAATCTTACAACTAGCAAATCTAACATAGCAGCTCTCCATCACAGCCACCGCCTTTGCCCTTAATACTTGCAATGAACCATTTAACCCTTGGAAAAATAAAAGTGGCAGGTACTACTAAGGGTCCCTTAGTCAATGCCTAGGAAGCCATTTATGGATACAAGAATAATTTACAAATAGCCTAGTCACCCTCTTCTCCCTAATCTCTATAATTGAAACATAGACATTTTGAAAAATAAATCCAACATAAATATTTTTATTGGACTACGAACAAAGAAATTAATTGTTGTTTAATTTCAATATAAAAAATCATAAATTATTGAGCAGTAGCCACAAACATTATATAACTAGCAAATTTTTGGGTAGCAATGGCTTTATAATGGAGTGGCTCAAGCAGCATAATAAGTGATGTTACAAGTAATGACTCATTAAAATTAGCTACTACATGAGCACCTATCCTTGGCTGTGCCATATAGGTCTAAGAGTTTCTTATTGGTCTCTTATGGTTGTGTGTCACATTTATCTATTTTCCATGCCTTCAAATAAAGCTACAATTGTATGCTACCAAAAGGTGTTAACAAAACTATAGTTGTATGCTACCAAAAAAGGTTATTGAATATACATTTGTAGTCTATAGACTTTGAGAAAATCAAATTCATAACAAATGGACAGGATTTGGTTGAATGAAACTTATACAATCTATGCACAAGATATGTGTAATGGAAAAATAATAAAATATTTCTATCTTGTACAAAAACATACAAAAATTATAAATTTAGAAAGCATAACATATTTTAATTCATGGAAAAAGATATGTTGACCGAAGTCAATGCTTGTGGCAAAAAGTATATTACCCTACCTTTACGGCTGCTACTAATAATATAGTGTATTTAAAGTGAGAATTCAAAGATGGGCAAGTGATCCAATGATGGTAACATGGCACCTTTGGTTATGGTTTAATAAAAGATTAATCAATGATTCTACTCACCCATAGGAAAGATTTATTTATACCCTGGAGGTATGCATGTCATAATGGATTTCCAAAAAAATAACCAGACTCTAAAAAATGACATCAACAAAAGATTGGTATCTTCTAAAAATTTGGAAGTTAATTAAAGCTCCCTCCCATTCATAAATGGTGGGACCCTAAAGAATGACATTTTATGGTTAACTTATATGTAACATATTAAGCTTGTCTGGGTTTTGTTGGGCTCAAATGTGCCTTGCAATCTTCCCCTGGAAGATCTGATCACTAGAAAAACACCCTTAAGATCTAAGGCTCAAAATATTTCCATTTCTTCGAAAAACTAAAACATTTCAAATAGGTTTTATAAAGGATTAGAATCACAACCACTTTCAAGAATATCTTTACTATCAAGATAAAAACTAAAGAAAACCTTTCTCTACTTAATGGATAAGTACAATTATCAAGTCTCATTGACACCCTTGACTCAGGAAAATCCCATTCTTCACTCTCTATAATAAATCTATGTTAGGTAAAAAACCTTGCAGAAACAAAAATCCAAATAAAATTGTTTGGCAAATGGAAATAAGATTTTTTTTCCCCCTTTATCTACAATTGCTAGACACCACACTAATAGGATCAACAATCTCTCCTCTTGAGATAATCACCTCTTATAAGATATAATCTCCATTTAATAAGAATCAAACTCTTACTTTGAAGGAATTCTCTCTAAATACCCTCTCACAAATCATAATAAATTTAATAGCTTCTTCTCAAGAATCCAATGTATAATTTCCCAAAATCAAAAGGAAACACTTCTTAACCCCTCACTATAACAAAGGGGTTGTTTTGAGACAATACTTAAATAAATCATTTTAAATTGAGACTCTTTTTTTTTTTTTTTTAATTGTTAAAAATATTATCTAAAAATAGGTATCTCTAGTTATTATCTCAAGTAATTTTCTCACAAGAGATGATATATGATACCACTTATTTTGTCTTTTGAGAAACAATATCATGAATTTAATGAAGAAAAAAAATCTAAATTTCTTTTAATGCAACCAATTGATAAATATAGTCAATGATACCAAAACGCTCTGGTTATTAGTATTATAAAACAATTATAAAAAAAAATTGGGTGAATTATTGTGCCCACAAGTGGATCTACAATATTTTTATTATATCAAAAAGAACAAATATAAAAGGGTGTGTAAATGTCATTAACCCTTAACATAGAATGGTAGAGGGATGAACTTCAATGTATTTCTACAAAATTCATTTCCATAACTATGATTCATTTGGACGCTATGTGATCCTCATATTTTTTTATCATTTTATACTAGCTTTTTGTGTTGTATCTACTCTTAAGTGTAATTCAAAAAGCTTACTCTTTTTTCTTTGTTGATCCTTATTTAGACTTGTTTCCATCAAATATGATATCTAACATGGAGTTTACAACATTGACAATAGCCACACATCTGACACATTCAAGCTGAACAAGAGACTACAAAATTTCACACCACAAATTTGAACATCATAAACTCTAAATTAATTTCAAATCTAAAACAAGATGCATGTTCAAATCCATACACATAACTATGGACAATGCATATTCTCATACTTAAACTAGTTTACACAACATTTTTAAATAGTTAAGCATTATAAAATGTAACAAAATGTACAAACATAAGAATGTAAATGCTAAGCATAAATTATGAAATATTATTTGCATCTAAGTGGATTATAAATAAATTATGTGTATTAAAAACATATGTTCCAAAAATTATTCCCATGTCTATTGCCACATTCCTCTAGTATTGAATAAGGTTTATTGTGACAACTAAATCCTAAGATTCATTAATTGAATGGTCAATTAAAACCAAATTGCTTGAAACTTATTTTAAAATAGAAAAGAAGAAAATAGACCCACAAGTTTGACTAGAGGATAACTCATCTTGTTATCTATAAAATAAAACACCAACTAATCTATCATGATAGAATCTTGGATTAGTAATGACTAAGGATTATAGTGAACCACAATCTAAGCCTAAAACCAAGCCTCTTTTAGCACTAAAATGCAAAATATTAAAAAAAAATAAAAAATAAAAGGTGCACACCCTTTGAGAAGGGGGTGTTCCCTTTACAAAGTGCATGTGCCCTTACATTACAAAGGGCACATGCACTTTGTAGTGAAAATGTTGTGTGCCCTATGTAGTGCAAAGAGTGCACGCCCTTTATTGTGCAAAGGGTGTGAGACTTTTTTAGTGCATATGATAGTTTGTTTAATATTTTATATTGTAATATTCAAATATCTAAATTCAATTTTCCTTACTGTGTCATTTTATCAAACAACTTATTCACTTTCTCATTAAATTTCAAACATATTTCATGTAAATATCTTATAATTTCATCCAGCTCAATAATTTTATTTATTATTTCAACATATTCCTCATTCATAACTTGTATAAAACTAAAAAATTTGAATCTCAATGTTCACAAAAAATGTATCATTAATACCATGTACCAATTCAAAAGGAATCTTACCCATCGAAATTTTCAAGGTTATCCTATTCAACCATATCTCAAACCTTAGCTTTTCTTGTCTTATTCATTTTAGGAGTAATTTTCACAATTTAAATAATCATTTTGATACTAGACTTAACCTATACATTCCCTTTGAGATAGTAGTTTGAGGCATAAGTAATATTAATACTCTATTGTCACACAATTATTGAAATGGTCTAGTTCTAAATCACATAGCATTATTAGAAACATTATTCATAGGTAGCCTGAACCTTATAATGATATTATTCTATATAAAATTCAATACGACCTTGTGAGTAACATTTTTGGTTGGGATAGCTTCTACCTACTTAGTAAAATAGTCAATGGCAACTAAATATGATCTATAGCTTGCACTATATTAATCACTTATTTCACCAAAAATGTGAGTTGCATCAATGAATAGCTCTTTTAATGTTATGGGACATAGCTTTTTTTACATAATGAACTATGTAAGCCACTATGAAATTATTTGGTTAGATTTAATGCCGAACTTTCATTAACACATCTCATGAAAATTCATTTAGGGTTATTCCAAGCTAATCCCTTTTCAGTTACCATATACTTCTAGGTAACTAACCTAAGATTCATTGTGATTTACTTACATTAAGGAGACAATTCATATTTTTAAAATAATATACTATGTTCCTAGTCCAAACTAATACACTTAATTAATACTCATCTACAACAATATTCCCTTTTAAAATATTGAGATTAACAACATCAATATTTGATTTTTCCATTAACTTGGCCAATTTGTGTCCCATCACAAGATTGTTAGCATGCAATGTAATATCAAATTCCTAAAATTTATTAACACATCTACATATTTTTAAGCATAAATCTTTGTAAAAATATATTCTACCATAGTGTGGGGAACAAATCATTTCACTTAGAACTAAAAATTTATTTTTAGAAACATGTTTTCTATTTTTCATGATTCTGTTAGAATATTACATGTTTCACATATAGTTACAGTGGAGCATATATATGCATGGAATTCTATATCATTTGGCATATATTTAGGGGTCCTTGTTGATTCATGCACATATACAATTTTTCAAATTCAAAAGGCATGATGCTAGTTTATACACATATATACATTTTTCAAATTTAAAAGGCATGATAGTGGTTTGTGCACATGCACTACAATACAATTTACATATTCAATAGAAAATGTTTTTTTTTTTTTCAAATTCAAATATATTGGCATTTTTTCATGATGGGGGCATGAGTATTCTTTATTTCCTTTTGACTGTGAAAGTATAATTTAGATCCATTTTATTACAAATAATCTACATTTAATTATAGTAACACTCAATAGCATTAGAATTACTTCTAACAAACCCATTATGTGGTTCCAATTTCTATTATGGGTGATGTTAGATTTGACTTTAGTTACACTTAATGGTTTTTGTATCATTTTCAGCAAACCTATCTTTGTTCCATCTTACTTCAGGTTAGTATAATTGGTATTTATCCCAATTCATGAAAATTTGAGCATGCATCTATACAACTCGATGAATTGATTACTTAATCAAAATTGAGACTTTATCACTTTGAATTTTCTAATGGTTCAACATGAGGAACCAGCTGTCCAAGTGCTTTAAAAAGTGGGCACATCTCTCTAATATTTTATCATCTTTTACAATTTATAGGATAGCCAACATTATCTCCTTAAATGTGGGTTCCTTCCTTTCCACCCTTTCAATTTTAAATCTCAAAAATGTAGATTTCCAAATTTCAAATATAGACATAGACTACTTCATGTGTTATTACAAGGTTTTGTAAACCATTTTCCCTATGTAATTGGAGTTTCCTATCAAAATAAAAATATGTTTTATACACTTAGGTATAGGTTTTTAGTTTGTTATAAAAATTTAATTAATAAATTAAATGGGGAAATTTAGATACCTAAATATGGTCACAAGAACTTAACAATGTTAATTCTTGAAATATCTTGAACTAATTTAATGACACTAAAAAATATGACTCTTATTTTCCATTTTTTTTTGGTCATTTATCTATATGTTGTATACCATCACTACTACACATGATTTTTAAAGTCATGTATCAAACATCCTTATATAACTCTCAAACTACTATTGGCATCAGGCCAATTATTCTTCCTTATTTTGGATAGGTTTGTGTTATATAGATAGGTCCATAGTCATGGACATGTCCTCCTAGCATGACTTGTCCCTAAGCCATTCAAAATTTAGCATATATAATCTTAAATAACCATATGGGTCATCTTACATGTTTCGCAAGTCAATGAAAGTAAAATTTTTTGATTGGATCACTATATAAATAAATCAAACCCTCATTTCAAATATATATATATATATAAAAAACAATTTCATATTGATTAAATCTATCCTATTATTTCAAAATTCAATATCAATCACTAGGAGTAGTCATAAACCAAGTTTAAAGCGTTAGAAATCAAGTTGAGTAAAAATTACCACTAATCAAAGCCAAAATATTATTTGCATACATACAATGAAGAAACACAATTGCACAATCACAATAGGTGAGAGAACTACCTGTGGCTTGATTCCCTCCTCATTTTATATGGATTCATAGGCAAAAATAAATCATAACATAGGTAATTAGGGTCAACTCAACCCATTACACTTTATCTTTTTTTTAATAGGTTTCTAGCTCTCACAATTACACCTAGGGTTTCTAAGGAAAGGAGAAGGAAAATAGTGATTTTCATTTGTTATTAAAATTATTATAATATCTCATCCTTCTACGTAAACATAAGTTCAAGTGGTGGAGTAATCATAGTTTCATCATTTTCACAATGGACAAATCCAAAATCAACATACAAGATCAAACTATGTAGTTTTCTAGGTAGAATGGACTTGTCTAGACATAGATGCAAACTCTGATTTTGGATCTCATCTATCACATGCCTATTTTATCATATTATTCATTGTAAAATACTTGTAAAAATCAACCAAAAATTAAAAAATTAATTATCTTATGACTGATTGTACTTAATATATTTAGTGTGTGCCACTTGCCAATCAATTTCAATTAATTGAAATTTTAGACTTAGTTTTATACTTAAATTCAATGTATTATAATTTACATAATATTTCAATGTTTTATGACTTTTTAATAGTTATTAAATAAAAAATAGTGTAAAATACTTAGATTCATATCAAATAGGCCCAGAATATTGTTGAACTCCCTATGTACACAAGTTATTCCTATAATGAACCGAGACATCACAACTACCCAACAATATCTTGAGTGTAACAAGTAATGCATCAAACACACACTAATACATGGGGCATTTGTACAAGTACCAACACCCCTAAGTAGCAGTATTTAGTTACATAATTTTTTCTAGTAAAACAATAACATTCTAAAATTTATATCTATTTTATAATACTACAAAAAACCTTACTCTAACTTACAATAGTTACTAATATTAATCAAAAAATCTAATAATTTTCTCTAAAAAAATATTGTCATAATTGGTCCCAAACACGTTCATTTTATTCATGCAAACCAATACACTTTATTTAATGTATTGAATGACAAATTTAAAATTGCACATTTACAAATCTTAGAACAAAGCAAAATTGAGGCAATTATTTATTAAATATACATTATTTATCATACAATTTATCTTTCAAGAAGTTTCAATATCTATGTAATTCTTAGTGTGACATTCAAAAAGAAAAAAAATTAATTTAAAAGATTATTAAAAGCAAAAAAATTATACTCATTTTCCTTTGAACTAGTTTGTAATAATTATGGTTAACTAATTTTAATGGAGAAATAACAAGAAGCAAGACTCCTAGCCTTGAGAGTGTTGCATAGAAGTCTAAGAGACTCCATTATTGTAATATGAAGCTTGCATGAGCTAATCAAGCTAGTATGTAGTTCATGTTTTGGAGAATATGTATGTAATCTTATTTTATAATTAATATATATTTAATTTTGTGTCATAGGGGTGTATTAATTAATTGAAGTATGCCCACCTGGGTTGCATAGTATAAAACATCCTTTCATTGGGACCCATAATCATGATTCATTAAAAATGGGAATAAATCCATGCACCAAATCATGTTGTCCCATACCCTTTCCAATGGATAACCAACCTATCCATAATATCATAGTAGGGAAAAGAGAAATGTTATAACACAAAGTCAGACAATTTTTTTTATCATAAATAAAAGGCGTCAATATTTATACTATCAAAATATGTTTGGCACAATCCTTTAAACATTGCTATGGTGGTACATATCTTTTAAAGTTAGCCCATCAGGGTTATGCTCAATAGTTTTTATAGTTAGCCTATCAAGCCTGTACTCCTATACCTTTAACCTATAAAATAACACAAAATATCATGACATATGAAAATTAAAAAGATTTAAATCTCAAATAAAATAATAATGATCATACTTAAAATTAAATCTTAAAAATAATTATTTTATTATCTCAAGATATTTATATCAAGAACAACCTATGACACATAAAAAATTAATCAAAACAATAGTTTTTTGCATATATATCAAATAATTATTAGAATACATTAATCTCTCAAATATGTTGAGGGCATCTTACAAGCATGTGCTTAAGCCTCTATGAAAAATATAACCAAAAATGGGGAAAACCCCATACACTAAAACATGTTTGCCCATACCCATTCCAACCATTGGATAACCTCCTTATCCATAATATCATAATAGGGAAAAGAGAAAGTGGTAATACAAAATCACACAAGTTTTGATATCATAAATAAAATGTTTCAATGTTTATAGTGTCAAAATATGTGTGGAACAATTTTATCAACATTATTACAATGGTACATATTTCCGTAATTAGTTTACTAAGTTTGTGCCTCTTTGTCTTCAACCTATAAAATGATAGAAAACATCAAAAATATCTAAAATTTAAAAGTATTTAAAACTTAAATGAAATAATAATAAACACACTTGAAAATAAAGGATAAAAATATAAATATTACCATACCAAAGTAATTATGGGAAACTCACGGCAGTAGGTAGGGGCCGAATGGCTATGGCTCCAATATTACTTAAAACACTCTTTACAAATATTATAGAACTATGATCAAGTTTATGATTCTCAAGCTCCCATTGGAGCAAGAGAACAAAATATGCTTGATCTTAGATTTCTTAAAATCTATAGACTTCTCTATTTTTCTATATCTCTTTCCTCTACAGAAAGGTTTATTTATAGCATTTAGGGAGGTCCTACCTAGAATCTCTGCCAAGGCAGTGTCTATCCCTTCATGCTTTACAACACAAAAGCATACTACAATGAGATGTTGTTGGAAGAAATAGATGAGGAGAGTTATTCTGGTGGGTCCAACAATGCTTCCACTTCTGTCAACAAGTCATCTTCGCTAATAGGTAGAAAAAGACATCTTATCTAGAAAGTGTTGGAAAGATGCCAGTGTAGGGGCCCATTATTTCTAGTGTGTGGGTTGATATAGAAATAAGATTCCCACTCTAGATGTCTCTGAATAATGGTGTGGACCACAATATCCTGCTCATGATTTTCTTCTTCATGAATATAATGTGGACCATATCATGCTATCCACCTCTAAAGGTGTTCATTATGCAATGTACGTAATCTGATTCACCATGTCCATAGTGGATGATTTATCAAGTTGATTAATTGATTGTACATAAATTCATTATTTAAGTGATTAATGGTAAAAACACCTTCTCTTCTATAATGATCTACTTCTATGGAGACTGCATTAGACATTTATAAATCTGTAGCTACTGCATAAGAAATTCTTGTGAACCTTGGATGCAAACCTTCACGTAGAATCTATTCCTAGATTAGGATGTTTAGAGAGCCAAATCCTTGGTTATGGAGTTGAAAGTGATTTTCTTAGGCAGCTTGAACCTCTATGGTGCTTCTCCCTTGTTATTGAATCCATTTTTAGCTAAAATCTCCCCTAACCAAAGCAGACTAGACCACAATGTACCATCTACAAGAATGTTGTTGTAGTGAATAAATTTAACAAATCTTGTCTTACTAGCAATTGTAAGTCCACTCTCCAATCTGGAAAATATAATATTCAATAAGTTCTCCAATCTATTAAAGAGACCATACAAGAAGAACTTAAACCCATGTCTACTGAGGTTTATTTTATCAGAACTCAGTTGTTGACCATCTCTAGTTTGAAATCTGAACCATATTCTATTCGAGGGAACCCTTCTTCCAATCCACCTATAGATGAAAACTCTATAACAAGCTTTACTAGGACACCACTGACCTGAAAAACTTATTTCTACCCAGCAAGATCAAATTAAAACTTTGATAGTCAAGCAAAACTATGATATTCATCTGGGCTAACAATGTGAGGACTTTAATACTCTAAAAATTTGATTACAATGTGGACTTCTTTGGAATAAAACATGGTTTGGCTACCTCAGTGGTTCAGCTCCACAGGTACTTATATGATGTGATCAACAGGGGATTATAGGCTAATAAGACTATCTCAACCTTCAAGCGACACATTTCCTCCAATCCTCTAATGAAGTTTGTGAGCAAGGAGGGACCATGGTTGGCCCTTCAAGGTTGTAGTCACCCTACAGTGGAGATGCAGAATTAGCATGGGAAAGACATTGCCCTAGTAATGCTACCTCACCATTATAGTTTGTTTTTATTTGTTTTGTTCTTTTCTTTTTTCTTTTTTTGGCAATAATAATAATAATAATAATAATAATAATAATATCAGATGTTTTTATGGGTGTAACTAGATTTATTCAGAGCCACCATATGGCTTGAACCTATAACGATCGAGCAAGTATTCATGGTGTCTACCACTGTGCCACAGCCCTAGGGGCTAGCAATAGATTTTTACTATGATGGATGATGAGGGTGTATGGCCTCTATCATCTTTATAGTAATTATGTTATTATTGGTTGCCTCTTTTGGGTCTCTTTCAAACTTATTTTGCTGCTTAGATTAATTTTGTAGATGTATGGATTAATTCTCAATGATTTTGATCATATTTTCATGCATTTTATTGGGATAGGTATGTTTTGTTAGAGACAATCTTGTGCCATTTGGTCTTCAAATGATATCATGGTGCTACTAGTTGGAAATAAATGATGTAATTTTATTTTTCAATATTAATATAGTTTTGTCTCAGTGTTTTAAAAAAATATAAAATTATTAATCCAACCAATGAAAATAAGCAAATATATATTTAATTTGAGAATCTCACATTCAATAATAGAAAATTGTATATTGGTAAATGGATTTACACTAAAACATGCAACACAAATAACTATGAACATGTAGTTATGTTTAAATTAGATGTAAAATAGTAAATCAAACTTAATTAATTATTCTAACTTCAGAAAAATAAGTAAATATATTGGGGTTGAAACTCAATATGTCCCGTGTATATGAGCACAACAGTTTGGAGCTTCAACGTCTGGATTAAGACACTGACTCTTATTTAAGCCTTATTCTTAAGAGTGAAAAAATAAGAGAATAAAAACAAAATATAACAAAAAAAGTAAGCGTGATATACTAGAATAGTGTATTTTCAACCCACCCAACGGAAAACATATACAAATTAAATGTTGAAAATGTAAACAAAATGTTATAGAATTACATTGCAAGAGCCAAACACATAAATGAACAAAGATTGTTTGCACAAAAAATCCAAAATTTTTGCATAAGGTGCTGAAATAAACTACACAATTGCATGTAATTACTAGAAATGAATAGAAAATAAAATTATAATGATTTACCAAGGCAAAATATCATAGTGGAGCTTTGAAAAAGCACTAGACAACAGTCCATGGAGTCAAGACTTAAAAAATAGGCAAACCATCCCTATTTATATATATGCAATAAAAAGAGGAGGATCTATGGCTTTGAAATGAGCACTTGAATACCAGGGTTCTGTAGTTGCCTTCATTACAAAATCTTTGCCCACATATCTCTTTGTTTTCCTTCTCATCCTCATCAGGGTGTAAGTGTCTTATCAAACACTATAGTTTGGTGTTTTTGTGTGGACTTACATTTACAAGCCACTTGATTTGAGTTCTAAATTCATGATTTCAAAATCTTAATAGTGAAAAATCAATGCAAAAGATTTTACGTTTCCAACTTAACTAATATGCCCACAAATATTTAAATACAAAACCAATTTTTTTTAAATACCATGACATGCCCAATTTTTAGCCTTCCACTATAGTGAATTCCTCTTAAGTTTCAAAATCTAAAAACCATTTAAGCATTGGGACCCTCTAATTATTATAAAAGCTTATCCTTAATGTATTTGTTTGGAAATGTCTCTACTCTACATAGATTTGTGCAATAGTAATTATGCATAACTTAGGTGTTACACAAGTATTGGTTGTGTATATTATTTGTGTAAGCAAAGCTGGTTATGCGGACTTGGGTGGAGATTTTATATGATAGCTGCACAAAATTATCAACATGTGAGGATGATGGCAGAGTTATGTAGGGCAGTCTGTGCAGTTTCATTATAATTTGGGTGGTTGCAAAGTGGTTTAGTCATAATATGGTGTTGCAAGGAGTTGTACAACATATCAAGCAATGGAATGTTTTTGAAAGGATCTCAGACACTTATCTAACTGAAGAGGTGCTAGTAACATCTTGATGGTGCTTTAACACAAACTTGTTGAGGAGCGTTACACATTGATCACTTGGCTCAATAGTTGGTGAGTGTAGACTCCCCTATTATGTGGATGTTACAAAGTGAATGTTGGTTAAAGGCATATTTCTTCTTATGAAGAAGTGTGGACTAAGAGAGTTATGAAGCACACAAGATATGTGTAACAAAGGTTGTTGATTGCTAAGTCCACACAGTCAAGTGTGTGCATTGTAACATATTCTATTGTTATGTATCAAGTTCACAAAACCATGCAACTTGGTTTAATAATTGTAAGACAATGATATCTATATTAATAATCAAGAAGGTTATTGTGCCAAAAAAATTAATTGAAAGGATTTTCCCAAGTGAAATTGTGTTTATGTGCGTGTCTCTATCTTTATTTGTTTAAGGTTAAAAATGAACTCTTCTTTGTATTTGTTTATCGTGCACGAGTTATTTTCCCAGCATTTAGTATTAGAGAACAATTGTAAGCTTTTTAGAAGTTCGAATAACTTACAATAAATAGTTTCTTTGTAGTGGAAGTCTTATGAGTGAATCCTATGTGAAGAAAAGGATTGAAAGTACTAAGATAGAGATCGATAAATTCAATGGTAAGAATTTTGAGTTATGGAAACTCAAGATGGAGTATGTCTTAGTAGATATAGTTCAGTGGATTGCTATAACAGAAATGTACCCATGGGAATGAAACTAAAAGAGTGGGAAATTTTTGATAGAAAACAAAGAAGCTCTATTTAATTATGTTTGTCATATTCAACGTTAATGATTATTTTGACTAAAAATATTGTGAAGCTTTTATAGGATAAGTTTTAGAATGTTGTACCAAGTCAAGTCACTAGTAAACAAACTTCTATTATAAAATAAGTTTTATTCATTGTGAATGAATGATAGTGACTCAATTTTAGAATACCTAAATGCCTTCAACATTGTGTTAAGCTAGTTATCATCCGTGGATTTCAAAATGGATGATGAAGAAAAAAATATTATGCTGATGTGCTCTTTGCTAAACTAATGGAAAAATATAGTGATGGCAATCACTAGCACTACATTAGAGCTAAAAGTGGAAGATGTAGTCATAACTCTCTTATTAGAGGAGATGAGAAACAAGTTACTTGAAAGTTATTAAATTAATGACACCCTAATTGTGTGAGGTCACTTGTGATAAAGAGGCAAGTAGAACACTAGGGATAAGTGCTTGAAGTCAAGAGGTAGATCAAAGAATTTGAATAGATCCTTCAAGAAGTGTTAGGATTGTGGCAAGGCAAGGCTTTTGAAGAAGGAATATAGAATGGAAAAGGTGGAAAAGGCCAAACCATAAGATGTTACACAATCCTCAAGTGAGAAGGTCTCTAGTGATGGAAATGAAGAAGTATTTCTTGCAATCTCAATATTATATGCATGTAATGATGTGTGGTTGATTGAATTTGGAGCCTCTTATCGTATGACACTTGCAAGGGAGTGGTTTTGAAAGTATGAAGAATATGATGGTGGTGATGTCTTTTTGGGAGACAACTCAACCTACATGGCCATAAGTAGAGTAAGAGTGACTCTAAAGATAAAAAATGGGAGTATCAAGACTCTTGTTAGGACTAAAAACACAAGTAAATATAACAAACTACATTGTATAATTTGAATATGTTTCAACAAAATGTAAAATCTCAATTATTGGAAATATTTACAAAGCTAAAGTTTATAAAAGCTTTCTCGAGGTGGTTCCACTATGGGACCCAACTAACTTACTAACATTTATTTACTTACAATATTTGCTCCATATTAACACTAACAACTAACATAAATAAATTTAATAGGACTTTAGATCAACCAACCCAAAAAATCTCCCTAGTATTTTGCACATTGCTAACCTTGTGAAAAATTTGATTTTCATGAGCAAGATGAATGATTTCAATGTCTGAGTATCATTCAGTAGATATGGGTTAAAAATGGTGTACATATCTATGGTGTTGGAAAAATCCCTGCACATAAGTACTATGTTCAAGGTTGATGCGATTGCAATAAGTAGCGCATGTAATAACATTGGTGTTCATGAGACCAAAGATGAAACATGAAATTTCACATTGCTTCCAATGAAGAAGACAATGTTGTAGCATAAGAAGTTGGGCCATATTGGTGAAAAAATTATTCACATATTGTAGATAAAGTATATGGCAAAAGGGATGGTTGGACTTTGAATTATATGAACATTGCATCTGCAGCAAGAAAAGTTGGGTGAAACTCCCTACAAATGTTGTAGGGGAAAGTGAAATATTGAAAGTGATCCATAGTGATGTGTTCAGACCAATAGATGTCCCATCACTTAATAGGTTTGTCTTCTCTGTGTATTTCATATATGACTACTTTTGTAAGACTTGTATAGACTTATCCTAAAGAAAAATGAAGTTCTCAATAAATTCAAGGATTTGAAAGCTCTTGTGGAGAACCTAAAGAAGAAAAGGATAAAATTTTTGTGTACAAACAACAGGGGTGAGTATTTCTCTAAAGTGTTTAGAAAATTATGTAGGCGGAGTGGTATAAAAAAAAATTCAATTCAATATACATCACAACATAATGCAGTTGTAGATTGGATGAATAGGATGTTGATAGACAAGCTCTAGATAATGTTGAGTGGTATGCATTTGAAGCAAAAAATTTAGGTTGAAGCAGCGGCTACTACTTGTTGCCTCATCAACATATCACCTACCTCAATCCTAGTTGACAAGACTCTATAAGAAGAAAGGAGTGTGAAGAAGCCCTGCTTGCGACATCTATGCACTTTTGGTTTTGAAGCATATTCTCATATCCCAAAAGAGAAAATATCAAAACTTCACTTTAAGTCTATGAATTGAAACCTTATTAGGTGTGGTGTGGTGTCAAAGGTTACAAATTTTTGAATCTTTAGATGAAGAAGGTGGTCTATAGATGGAATGTAGTCTTTAAGGAGGTGTGTAAGGTTCATACACAATAAGATCCAAATAAGAAACCAAAGGAAGAAACAAAAAAGATTTGGGCTGATGTAGAAGCTACAAACCATGCATACAAGTATGGTGTGATGGATGAAGTGTGGAACTATTCAAAAACAGAGGAGGATCCTTCAATTCCTACTCTTAAGAGGTCACAACATGTGCACATAATGCATGAAAGGTATGGCCCACATGATTTTCATCATGCATTCCTATTATTAATGACTTGTGGTGAAGACCCCAAGATGGTGAAGTAAGATTTTAGTTGCACAAAGAACAAGTCTTGAAAGAAGGCCATGAAAGAGGAAATGGAATCTCTAGATAAGAATGACACATGGATTTTGGTAAATTTACCTTATAGATGAAAACATGTAGGTTGTAATTGGGTTTTCAAGAATAAGAATGCATAATGGAAGGTAGATAAGCATAAGCCTCACCTCGTAGCAAAGGGATTCTCACAATTAGAAAAAATTGAATCTAGTGATACCTTTTCACTTATTGTGAAACTAACTTCTATTAGGTTTATTGTATCCATTGTGATAAGTTTAGTACATATCTATGCAATATTAAGAAAATACCATTTATGATAATAGAGTCGAACACAAACTTTTAAAATTATTTCAAACACACAATATATATTATTTCTTACACACTCTAATTCTATGATCATTATAAACTTTACATACAAATAAATAGGAGAATATTTCTTGTATCTGTGGATTCCCAAATCCTTACAATATATCTGCTCTGAAACTCCTATAACTAACCACGCACCTATTATGATATAATGTTATAGAAAATAAAAATATATCTTAACAACAATAATATAATCTAAGCTATCTTATTAAACATATGATTAACAAAAAACTATTTACTATTTACCATTTGGTAAATATCAACTATTACTATTTACTTTTTACCTCTCTGTAAATACCTAAAATTCACTCAATGTGAAAACTAACACCAACACATTGTTGTTGCATTTGATCTTGAGATAGAACAAATGTATGTTAAATTAAATTTTTTGCATGGGGATCTTGAAGAATAAATTTACATGTCACAAATTGAAAGATTCAAGGTAAAATGGAAAGATGACTTGGTTTACAGGATGAAGAAATCCTTGTATGGCTTGAAGCAATTACCTAGAATGTGAAATCATAAGTTTGACAGCTATTTGGTTAGACTTGGGCATGTTTCCAACAATGTTGATCCTTATGTATACTACAAGGAAGAGGGTCATAACCTTGCCATCATAGTCCTCTATGTGGATGTCATGTTGATAATAAATGATAAGTGTATGATCAAGTAGGTAAAGTCTCAACAATTTGCAAAGTTTGACATGATAGTTCTTTGTCCTATAAAATTTATCTTGGGAATGAAAATAAAATGGGATCGTGATAACAAGAAGCTCTGGATAGACTGGAGGAATTACATTGAAACAATATTAGAAAGTTATAGGATCAAATTTGATTTCACATCTTTTCTAGTTGGTTAGAAGCTATCAACTTTGCAATGTTTAAAGACACATGAGGAGTTGGAGGACAAGATTCAGGTTTTGTATGAGAGTGTCTGGGAATCCTAATGCATGTAATGGTTCATACAAGATCTGATATTGTACAAGTAAGATAAGTAGTGAGCAGATTCTTATTCAATCTGAGTAAGGAGAATTGAGAAGCAGTGAAGAGGATATTCAGGTATTTGTGTAGATCTTTTGATCATGTGATTTGATATCAATTCACACCTAGTGCAAGTAAGACTTTGAGTCTACAAGGATTTTTGGATTCTAACTGGGTTTGAGATCTTTATTATTGTAGGTATACCAGTGCGTATGTGTTAAACTTGTTTGGTGGATTTGTAATGTGGATAAGAAAATGTTAGGCTAGTCTTGTGATATCTACCACCAAAACATAATATATCGTAGCTACTCATGTAAGTGTGGAGTCTTTTTGGATTCAAATGTTGTTACTATACAGATAATGTACTCATGGGAATGAAACCAAAATAATGGGAAATTTTTGATAAAAAATAGATAAGCTCTATTAAATTATGTTTATTTTATTCAACACTAATTATTATTTTAACTAAAAAGATTGTGAAGCTTATACGAGATAAGTTTGGGAATGTTGTACCAAGCCAAGTCGCTAGTAAATAAACTTCTATTATGAAATAAGTTTTATTCATTGAAAATAAATGATGGTAACTTGGTTTTAAAACACCTAAATGCCTTCAACATTATGTTAAACCAATTATCATCCATTGATTTCAAAATAGATGATGAAGAAAAATGTATCACGTTGATGTGCTCTTTGCTAAACTCATGGAAAAAATAGTGATGGTAATCACTAGCACTACATTAGAGCTAAAATTTAAAGATGCAGTCACAACTTTGTTATCAGAGGAGATGAGATATAATTCAATGAAAAGATATTAAATTAACAATACCCTAATTGTGTGAGGTCACTTGTAATAAAGAAGCAAACAAAACACTAGGGATAAGTGCTTGAAGTTGAGAGGTAGATCAAAGAATCTAGATAAATCCTTAAAGAAGTTCTAAAATTATGGCAAGGTAAGGCTTCTCAAAAAGGATTGTAGAGTGAAAAATGTAGAAAATTCCATGATTTGGGTGACAATTCAGGTGGTATAACGAGCACCAAGATGTGGCAGTACAATGGACATGACTGCCGAAGCGATTTTTGTAAGGCCTTAGAGCAGGTGAATGGTAGACCGGGTAGGGCTACGCATAGCTCTGTATTGTTATAAATCTTGGATGTTGGTTTATTAGGTGACAGTTAATTCCTTGAATCCTGTATTGCTTTAAATCCTCACTCATTATGTCCTCGAGCTTTGTATTGTTTTATGTCCTCGAGCTTTGTATTGTTTTAAATTTTGGAAGTCAAATTGTCAGCGGCAGTTATTTCTTTGAATGTTGTATTGTCTTAAGTATTCACCCATTAATTCATCAAGCAACTCAATCTCCTGCAAGATAATATGTATAAATGAAGAACTTCCTAAAATGGAGAGGCAGACATCTCTTCCCAAAGATAATCATATATTTGTATCTGCAATTTTTTATTCAAAAAAAATCTCTTTTCAGAGATAGCATTAATTGAATTAGATTGTTCTTATTTTTGAATTATCTTTAGACCAAAGCTTTTGAGTTTTGGATTAGTGGTATTAGAGTGGTTTGTCTTGAGAGTGTATGATCTCGAGGACGAGGTCAGGATACAAGAAACTTGGGTGGGAAGTAATAGATCTTCCAAATTTTCCACCTGTTAGCTCCAAATGACCTCAAATGGTGGACAACACTGAGACATCTGATCCTTTTAAGGAAATGGTGAATGAATCCCTCCAATGGCAACAAGCATAGATATTGCAACAATTTGTTCAAATTTTTCAAACACTTCTGATGGGAAATTTTGGCTCTGTGGCTACACATCCTGGCTCCTAATCGAGGGAACTTCCTTTCAGTACCCCAACACCCTTCAAGGTTTAGGTAAATTTTGATATTCCAACATTTGAAGGCAAAATCAATGCTGATGTAGTAGAAAATTAGTTGGATCAACTGTCTTCCTACTCTGTAAATAAGTTCACTGATGGAGAAAAGATCACTTTTGCTCTTTTGAAATCATCATTGCCCATGAACAATTGGTGGGAAGTGTACAAAAAGAGGTTTAGTATAGATATCATTGGTCTTGGGGTGGAACCTACCTAGGATGATTTTATGGAAGTAGTGAAAGAAGAATACTATCCCATCAGAGTATATGATGATCTGTACATAGAGTGGCAGCAACTTCGCCAAGATAAGGAATAATTTGTTCAAGATTACACTAACATTTTTCATTCTCTATCTACAAGACTGGGCATCCAAGAAAGTGAGAAACACAAGGTTCTCAAATATCGTGGCAGACTATAATGGTACATATAGGGAGAAATGGAACTCTTCAATTTGGAAACCATCGGTGAGGCATACAAGTTCACAGTAAAGATTGAGTAGAAGCATGGAAGAATGGATATAAAGAATCAGTCTTCAAAATGGAAAAGTGATAAAGAAGGTCAAACACGAGGCCAAAATTGGAAGCAAAAGGGAAGGGAAGACTAGGAAGTGGTGTGGTTATCACAAATCTGAAACTCATTCCAAAGAAGAATGTCAAGCTATCAAATCACTACTTTCTGAGTCACCATCCTCAACATCTACTACTCTACCTCATACAGACCCTGGAGTTGAAGAGGTTGAAGAAGAAATTATAGATGCTAATCCTAAAGCCATTATAGCTTCATCACAGACACATGACGAGATGCTAGATGACAAGGAAAGGTTGTTTCAATCTAGGTTATGGGTGAAAGGTAAGCCTCTGCATTTCATTCTTGATAGTGGAAGTCAAAAGATTTTAATCTCTACTAATGTTGTGCAAAGCCTAAATCTATCCATGAAGCCTCACCCAAAACCATATAGTATTGGATGGTTGAGTCCAGGGAGAAACCTCCATGTCACCCACCAATGTCTTCTCTCATATGCAATACAACCTTTCCAAGATGAGGTCTTATGTGATGTGGTCAATCTAGATGTTTGTGATGTACTCTTTGGTCAGCCATTCATGTATGATCGACATGGTATATATGAATCAAGAACTAGAAGGATCACTCTCACTCTTGGAACACAATGCTACAGGGTACCAAAAGTACCACCTTCTACATTTGTCTCTCTGATTAGTGCCAAGAAATTTGTTCTCATGGTGGTCAAGCCACAAGAATCCAAAAGGGCTGATGTTACAGCCCTGACTACATAACAGAAGCAAATAGCTACCAAGGTAAATAATTTCATGGCCTTCCATCCACAGACTGATGGTAAGACAAAAATGGTGAATAATTGGGCCCTACATAGTTCCATAAACCACAGTCCCTTCCAAGTGTGCATTAGGAATCAAATCAAGACACAATTACCACGCCTGATGGGGAACATTGACACAATGGGGACCATTTCTTTTCAAGGAGGGAGGAATGATCTAGGTGATAATTTGGGTGGTATAACAAGTGCCAAGATGTAGTGGTATAATGGATGTGGCTGCCGAAGTGGTTTTTGTAAGGCCCCAGAGTAGGTGGTTGGTAGACTGGGTAGGGCTGCGTGTAGCTCTGTATTATTTTAAATCTTGGACACCAAATTATCAGGTGATAGTTAATTCCTTGAATCCTATATTTCTTTAAATCCTCACCCGTTATGTCCCTGAGCTCTGTATTGTTTTATGTCCTTGAGCTCTGTATTGTTTTAAATTTTGGAAGTCAAATTGTCGACGGCAGTTATTTCCTCAAATGTTGTATTGTCTTAAGTCTTCACCCATTAATTTCTCGAGCCACTCAATCTCCCATGAGATAATATGTATAAATGAAGAACTTCCTGAAATGGGGAGGTAGACATCGCTTCCCAGAGATAAGCATATATTTTTATCTACAATTTTTTATTCAAAAAAGCATCTCTCTTCAGAGATAGCGTTAATTGAATTGGATTGCTTTTATTTCTGAATTATCTTTCAACCAAAGCTTTCAAGTTTTAGATCGGTCCAAACCACAAAATACTCCACAATACTCAAGTGAGAAGGTCTCTAGTGATGAACATGGAGAAATATTTCTTGTAATCTCAAGTTCACATGCATGTAATAATGCATGGTTGATTTAATTTAGAGCCCCTTATCATATGATACTTATAGGGGAGTGGTTTTGAAAGTATGAAGAATATGATGGTAGTGATGTCTTTCTAGGAGACAACTCAACTTATATGGTCATGGGTAGAGGAAGAGTGACTCTAAGGTTCAGAAATGGGAGCATCAAGACTCTTGTTAGGACTACAAAATTTCTTTGAACCCAACTAATTTACTAACATTTATGTACTTAAAACATTATTTAATTATACTAATAATATGAAAGGGGTGTATGTGCTCCATACTAACACTAACAACTAACATAAATAAAATTAATAGGACTTTGGATCAACCAACCCAACAACTCTCCATAGAATTTTACACATCCCTGAGTTTGGCAGGAATCTAATCTTTTTGATCAAGATGAATGATATCGATGTTTGGGTATCATTCAGTAGAGATGGGTTCAAAATGGTGTGCATACCCATACTGGTGGAAAAATCCCTACACACAAGTACTTCGTTCAGGGTTGATGCGATTGCAGTAAGTAGTGCATGTAAAAATATTATTATTCATGAGGCTATGGTTGAAACATGAACTTGCACATTGATTTCAGTGAAGAAGACAATTCTCTAGCATGGGCCATATTGGCAACAAAATTATGCACATATTGTAGACTAAGTATATCTAAAAAGGGATGTTGGAGTCTGAATTATATTAACATTGCATCTACGGTAAGTAGAGTTAGGTAAAACTCTCTAAAAATGTTATGGGGGCAAGTGAAATTTTGAAAGTGATCCACAGTGATGTGTTTAGACCAATGGATGTCCCATCACTTAATAGGTTTGTCTTCTTTATGTCTTTCATATATGATTACTCTTGCAAGAATTGTATATACTTATCCTAAATAGATATGAAGTTCTCAACTAGACAAAGAAAAGGGTCAAATTTTTACATACGATCAACAATGGTTAGTATTTATCCAAAGTGTTCAAAAAATTATGTAGGTGGAGTGGTATTCAAAAAAAAATTAATTCCATATACATCAAAACATAATGGAGTTGCAGATTGGATGAATAGGATGTTCATGGACAAGGTCTAGAGAATGTTGAGTTTTGTGCATTTGAAGAAAAAAATTGGGTTGAAGCAGTGGCTACTAATTGTTACCTCATCAACATATCACCTACCTCAATTATAGTTGACAAGAATCTACAAGAAGAATGAAGTGGGAAGAAGCCTTGCTTGTGACATCTATACCCTTTTAGTTTATAATAAAAAATTAATTACTAGATTAAATGGGGAAATTTAGATACCTAAATGTGGTCACAAGGAGTTAACAATGTTAATTATTAAAATATATTGAACTAATTTAATTACACTAAAAAATATGACTCTTATTTTCCATTTTTCTTGTCATTTATCTATATGTTGGCTTGACTCCACTGTATACTATCACTACTACACGTGATTTTTAAAGTCATTTCTCAAACATCCTTATATCACTCTCAGACTGCTACTAGCATCAAGGCAATTGTTCTTCCTTATTTTGGATAGGTTTGTATTATACAGATAGGTCTGTAGTCATGGGCATGTCCTCTTAGCATGACTAGTCCCTGTGCTATTCAAAAGTTAGCATATATAATCTAAAATAACCATATGGGTTATCGTACATGTTTTTCAAGTCAATGAAAGTAAAATTTTCAATTGGATCACCATATAAATAAATCAAAACCTCATTTCAAAGGTTGTGTGTGTGTGTGTGTGTGTGTGTGTGTGTGTGTGTGTGTGTGTGTGTGTGTGTGTGTGTGTGTGTGTGTGTGTGTGTGTGTGTGTGTGTGTGTGTGTGTGTGTGTGTGTGTGTGTGTGTGTGTGTATTTGTATGTATGCACACACACACACACACACACACACACACACACACACACACACACACACACACACACACACACACACACACACACACACACACACACACACACACACACACACACACACACACACACACACACACACACACACACACACACACGCACGAACACACACACACACACACACACACACACACACACACACACGCACGAACACACACACACACACACGTGTGTGTGTGTGTGTGTGTGTGTGTGTGTGTGTGTGTGTGTGTGTGTGTGTGTGTGTGTGTGTGTGTGTCTGTGTGTGTGTGCGTGTGTATGTTTGTATGTATGTATGTATTTGTATGTATGCATATGTATGTATGTATGTATGTTTTTATGTATCTATGTATTTGTATGTATGCATATATATATATATATATATATATATATATATATATATAATTTTCCTTATTCTTTCTAAATTCAATATCAATCATTAGGAGTATTCATAAACCAAGTCTAAAGTGTTAGAAATCAAGTTAAGTAAGAATTACCACTAATCAAAACCTAATTATCCGTTGCATTCATATAATGAAGAAACACAATTGCGCAATCATAATAGGTGGGATAACTACGTGTGCCTTGATTCCCTCCTCATATTATATGGATTCATAGGTAACAATAAATCATAATGAAGGTGATTGAGGTCAGCTCAACCTATTACACTTTATCTTCTTTTTTGTAGGTTTCTAGCTCTCACAATTACACTTAGGGTTTCTAAAGAAAGGAGAAGAAAAATATTGATTTTCATGTGTTAATAAAAAGATTATAATATCCCATCCTTTTAAGTAAACACAAGTGCAAGTGGTGGAGTAACCATAGTTTCATCATTTTCACAACGAACAAATTTGAAATCAACATACAAGATCAAACTACGTAGTTTTCTAGGGAACAAAGACTTGTCTAGACATAGTTTCAAACTCTAATTTTGGATTCAATCTATCACATGCCTATTTTATCATATTATTCATTGTCATATATTTGCAACAATCAACCAAAAAAAAATTAAAAAAATAATTATCTTATGATTGGTTGTACTTAACATATTGAATGTGTGTCACTTGTCAATCAATTTCAATTAATTAAAACTCTAGATTCAATTTTATACTTAAATATCATATATCATGATTTAAATAATATTTCAAAATTTTATGTTTTTTAACACTACTAAATAAAAAATAGTGTAAGACACTTATATTCATATTAGATATGCCCAAAATATTGTTGAACAACTACATATATACACAAGTTCTTCCAAGAATGAACCTAGACATACCACAACTGTCCAACAATATCTTAGTGTAACAAGTGACGTATCAAATCCAAACTAGTACTTGGGGCATATTGTATAAGTACCAACATCCCTAAGTAGCAATATTTGGTAACATTTTTTTTTTTTTTTTAAAAAAAATACGAACATTCTACAATTTTATGGATGCCTTATTTTCATAGGATAAATATGAGTTTTTATATTGTATATTTTAATTTAATTATGGACTACCTTTCTTTATAAGATATAAAATTTACATTTTATTAAAAATTTTGAAATATTATTATTCGGTATTGCTATGTTTTATTTCATCCCTAAATTTCAAATATTATTTTTTGTTGAATGTATTTTTTATATATTTTAGAAACATTTTTTTATTTAAATTTCGTTCATAAATTTCAAATATTATTTTCGGTTGAATGTATTTCCTATACATTTTGAAGATAAATTTTAATTTTGCATGTGTTACTTTCAAAGCCTCCTTTAATTTTATCAAAAGAATTTTGTTTTTCATTGTTTATTTATTTTCAAAATTAAATTTGATTTAGAGATAAATTTTGATATAAAATACAAAAGTAAAAAGAACTATTGATGATGGCAAAAATAAATTTTGTCTAAATATTATATCTAATTCTACTAAAACTATCTTTAATTTTATATCAGTTATTTTAATTTATTAATATTTTTAATTATATGTATATGTATATGTATATGTATATGTATATGTGTGTGTATATATATATATATATATATATATATATATATATATATATATACGTATATGTATATGTATATATGTATATATGTATATATATATGTGTGTGTGTGTATATATATATATATATATATGTATATATATGTATAAATATGTGTGTGTATGTGTATATATATATACACATATATATACATACATATATATATATATATATATATACATATGTATGTATGTATATATGTATATATGTATATCTATATATATATATATACATATGCATATATATATATACATATATACATATATATATGTATATACATATATACATGTATATATACATATATATATGTATGTATGTATATATATATATATAAACACACACATATATATACATATATATACTTATACACACATATATGTGTGTGTGTGTGTGTGTGTGTGTGTGTGTGTGTGTGTGTGTGTGTGTATAATTTAACCTATTCTTTCTAAATTCAATATCAATCACTAGGAGTAGCCATAAACCAAGTCTAAAGTGTTAGAAATCAAGTTAAGTAAGAATTACCACTAATCAAAACCTAATTATTCGTTGCATTCATATAATGAAGAAACACAATTGCACAATCATAATAGGTGGGATAACTACGTGTGCCTTGATTCCCTCCTCATAGTATATGGATTCATAGGTAACAATAAATCATAATGAAGGTGATTGAGGTCAGCTCAACCCATTACACTTTATCTTCTTTTTTGTAGGTTTCTAGCTCTCACAATTACACTTAGGGTTTCTAAGGAAAGGAGAAGAAAAATATTGATTTTCATGTGTTAATAAAATGATTATAATATCTCATCCTTTTAAGTAAACACAAGTGGAAGTGTTGGAGTAATCATAGTTTCATCATTTTCACAACGAACAAATTTGAAATCAACATACAAGATCAAACTACGTAGCTTTCTAGGGAACAAAGACTTGTCTAGACAGAGTTTCAAACTCTAATTTTGGATTCAATCTATCACATGCCTATTTTATCATATTATTCATTGTCATATATTTGCAAAAATCAACGAAAAATAATTAAAAAAATAATTATCTTATGATTTGTTGTACTTAACATATTTAATGTGTGTCACTTGTCAATCAATTTCAATTAATTAAAACTCTAGATTCAATTTTATACTTAAATTTCATATATTATAATTTAAATAATATTTCAATATTTTATGTCTTTTTAACACTACTAAAAAAAAATAGTGTAAGACACTTATATTCATATTAGATATGCCCAAAATATTGTTGAACAACTACATATATACACAAGTTCTTCCTAGAATGAACCTAGACATACCACAACTACCCAACAATATCTTAGTTAACACGTGACGTATCAAATCCAAACTAGTACTTGGGGAATATTGTATGAGTACCAACATCCCTAAGTAGCAATATTTGGTAACATTTTTTTTTTTTTAAAAAATACAAACATTCTACAATTTTAAGGATGCCTTATTTTCATAGGATAAATATGAGTTTTTATATTGTATATTTGAATTTAATTATGGACTACCTTTCTTTATAAGTTATAAAATTTACATTTTATTAAAAATTTTGAAATATTATTTTTTTAACTAAAAGAGGGGTAAAAATTTATTGAAAAATGAAAACAGGAAACAAAGAATTACAGCACTTTATCCTGGTCCACAAGTTGGACCAGCTTCTGACAAAGATTCACAGGCAGCATCGTATGATCAAAAATGTTCCAGGCCAGGCCGTGCTCAGAAGCCCATTTATCCAAGCTATCAACAATGCCATTCCACTCAGGAGGGATATGCTTAAGATAAACAGACTCCAAGGAAGTACATAGCTGGAGGATCTATTGAGCAATTGTTGTCAAGTGCCAATCCATAGTCCCAAAGTTCCTTTTGTTTAGTAAGTTGATCACCACCTACGAGTCCGACTCGCAGATAATTCTATGCCAACCAAGTTGGCAGCTTTGTTGTATAGCGTCCAAGATAGTCATGGCTTCCATTAGGTTATTGGTGTGGTAGCCCTTGTAGATAGAAAAGCAAAACTAGATATTGCCAGTGCTGTCCCTTCCAATTCCCCCTATTCCAGCCATCCCCAGATTACCCCGAGAAGAGCTATTAGTGTTAATTTTTAACACACCAGCCACAGCGGGGTCTAATGCCTCACATAATTAATAGGAGGTGACTATTGGTACAAGCCAAGTCGCAGGGTGAGTGAAAGGAGCAGCACGGATGTTGATGGGAAGTGCCAAGGAGATGCACGCAAGGATGGCAGCAGCCACGGTATCCAGGTTCGCATCCATTTTACACTTCACTTGGAGAGTTTCTTGAAGCAAACTATTAATTCTCCCCCACAGGAGCCTGAGTTCTAAGCGCACCTCCTAGAAGATTCTCCTATTCCTCTCTAGCCAGATATGCCATAGGATGAACGATGGGCCAATGGCCCAAGCCACCTAAAGGGCAGAAACTTTTGGAGGATGGCCCAACCAATCCCAAAATTCAGCCAAAGAGGAGACATGCCAGCTTGAGCAACCCCACGCATCCCACCAGAGGTGCCAAATCTGCTTGGCATAAGAGCACTAAAAGAATAGGTGAGAAGCAGTCTCCTCACTATTGCAGCATAAGCCACATATGGAGGGCCCCTGAAAGCCCCATTTGTAGAGATTGTCCCAAGTAAGGCACCTGTTGTGAACCAAAATCTAGAGGAAGAAGTTGCACTTAGGCCATGAAAACTAATTCCAAACTTTCTTTGCCCAAGAAGTCTATGTGGCTCCAAGAGCTTGCTTTGTCAGAGCTAGGTACCCAGAAGAAATAGAGTACATCCCAGAAGGATCACCCCCCCAAGCCAGAACATCTCACTCCTACACAGAGCTACATCCTCTGGAGGCTAGAATCTGGGACAACTCCATTCAATTCCTCACAGAGCCTCCTGGAGGCTAGTCAGCAAAATTCTTCCATCAGAAGCCCACAGCGATGCCCAAGTCGTAGGCCTCCTTATAATGAGCCACAGTATTCCAACCAGAAGCAAGGAAAGACTCACTAAGAGGCTGCAAGTGTGGATGGGAGGATAAGAGAGGAGGGGACCCATCCCAGGAGTCACTCCAAAAGAGGGCTTCAGTGCCACTATTGCAAATCCAAAAGAGACTGCGTTTCACAAGCTATGCTCCAAGCTTGAGGGTGTTCCACACCATAGACCCTCTTCCCTCAAGTGACGGCCTAGGAATATCAAAAGAGTCAGCACCCAGGTAATACTTGTAAGATAGGATACAGGCCCACAATTAAGAAGGACTAGAACACCAACGCCAATAGAGTTTGGCTGCAAGAGCTTGACTGCCCGGGATAGTGGATCGAAGGCTGAGACCCCCATCCTTCTTTGGTCGGCATACATTATCCCAGCTTATGAGGCTCCATTTGGTATTTTATAGGTTACCACTCTAGAGGAATTGGTAGGAGAGGGCATTGAATTCCTTGAGAAAATACACTAGGGCAGCCTGCACCATACTCTGATATATGGGAAGGGTCTAAATCACGAATTGTAGAAGTATCATCCTGCCAGCCGTAGAGAGTCATCTATGCATTCAATGATTAACTTTTTTCCTTAGCTTGTCAAGTACATTCTGCCAGAATAGCCTTGGCTATCTTCCCACCACAATAGGCACTCCCAAGTAAGTCAGAGGGAGAGATTGCATCTGAAATCTTAGGATAGTGGCAATCCTCCGCTGGATCAGATCGAGAGTGTTAAAGAAGAAAATAGAGGACTTGTGATCATTAACTTTTTGTCTAGAAGTGGCCAGATAAGTATCTAGGGTGAGCTAAAATGCCTCAGCTTCACAAATCCTAGCTCTCCTAGCAAGGGTTGTATCATCAACAAACTATAGGTGGGTCAAGGTGGGTAATCCACCCCCAATTTCCAGCCCTGAAGCATATTTTGAGAGACACGAGACTTGATAAGCCAGCCCAATCCCTCAGCTAGAATGATAAATAGATATGGGGAGAGTGGATCTCCTTGGCAAAGGCCTCTAGAAGCACTAAAAAGCACTGAGGGCTCACCATTGATAAGGACTGTGAAGGAGGGAGTAGTCACACAGCTCAGCACCCACTGCACCCAAGCCTAATTGAATCCAAAGGCCAAGAGGACCTTGCGCAAGAAGCCCCAACTGACTCTATCATAAGCCTTAGCCATATCAAGCTTGATGACCATGGTGTGATCTTGGGATATATTCATAGAATGAATAGCTTTGGAAGCAATGACCACTCTGTCTAGAATTTGTTTGCCTTCCACAAAGGCCCCTTGTTCCTCAAAAATGACCGTGGGGAGACAAAATTTGAGCCTCTCCATGAGAAGCTTAGTAATGATTTTATAGACCACATTGCAAAGAGATATGGGCCTAAATAAATCTAGCTAGTTTGCATGTTCCTTCTTCGGAATAAGGACTAGGAAAGTAGCATTCAAAGCCCTGAGCATTTCTTTTTTGGCATAAGATTCTTGAATCACATCCAAAAGGTCGTGATTAATAATATCCCAAAAAACTTGAAAATTTTTGACAGGGAAACCATCTGGTCCTAGAGCTTTACCTCTGTGCAGACTGAAGACCACTCCCTCTAGTTCAGCCAAGCCAACTGGCCACATAAGAGAGTCATTCAGTTCCTATGTCATATCTAGAGGAATACTAGATAACACAATTTCCTCTGCTACTTCAACTGGGAGTTGTTCATCTGAGAAGAGAGCTGAGTAAAATTGAATAGCTTCCCTGGATATAGCTTGAGAAGAGGTAAGGTGTGTCCCGTCTATAGTAACAAGAGAGGAGATGAAATTCCTATTACAATGAGCCTGCACAGAGTTATGGAAGAAAGCAGTAGTCTTGTCCCCTTCTTGGAGCCACTCTATACGAGCCTTCTATTTCCAATAAATTTCTTCGCAAAGATCCCATTCAGCCAGTGCCGCTGAAGCTTTAGATTCAGCAATGCTAAGGGTTTCAGACAATCCAAGATCTTGAATCTACCTGGTAATGACATCCAGCTGGTCTTGCGCCCTCTTCCTCATGGAGTGAAGATTACCAAAGCTATTTTTGTTCCAATATTTTAACTACCTTTTGACATATTGAAATTTTTTAGAGAAAGAGAACATGGCAGTGCCGTAAGTAGGGCCTCCCTATCTCCACCAATGGACCATTAAATCATGGAGTGAGGGATCTCACAGCCACATTAGCTAAAACTTAAAAGAGGGCTTCTTGGGGACAACAATGTAACTATTAGTCAACTTGATGGGCCAGTGGTCAGAGCCTCTCCAATCAAGAATTTTAGAAGAGAGATACATAGAGCTGGATAGCCAAAAAGAAGAGACAAGGAACCTGTCCAGGCGCTCAGAGATGACAGCTTCCCCACTCCTTCTATTGTTCCAAGTAAATTTTCCATTAAGGGGTTTAACATCTGAGAGATGTAAAAGATTAATATTTTGTTGAAGAAGCTCAGAAGATGGGCCCAAACGAGCCAGCCCACCCCTCTTCTCCTTCAAACTAAGAACTAAGTTGAAGTCACCAGCCACAACCCATGGCAAGAAAGGATGGTAGCTTCTAACATACCGAATATGTTCCCAAATCTTGAGCTACCCAAGGGAGTCAATAGGCGCATAAACATTAGTAACCAAGATCAGCTCACCATTCTCATGAGAGGAGGCGACCATTGAGAGAGCCGAGAAGTCAGACATCTAGTGGAGAGGCATTAATTTCCTAGGATCACACCACATAGCAAGACCATCAGAGATCCCCAAGGCACCAACACACTGGTAATGACTACAAGGCCAAATATTGGGAGTGCTAGTTAACATGGAATCCACTGAGAGCTTAGTCTCTTGAATATAAAGAATATCAGGGTAATGTTTAAACAGCAATTTGTGCATAGCCTTTTGTCTGGGGATGCTATTCAACCCCCTCACATTCCATGACAGAATAATCATTGAGTAGAGTGAGGAAAATGCTCATCCAAGGGCTTGACGACCCCCGACTCTACCAATAAGTCACTTGTAAGTTTAATTTTGTCTGGTCCTTCTTGTGGCCAGCTTTGGATGGAGTAGAAAAGGAAACTTTCTTAAAAGGTCTTTACCCAATACCCAAAGCAGTCAAGGGTCCTTTTCCTTTACTAGAGTTGCCTACATCTCTGACCAAGTCTGCCTAATGAGTGTCCTTGTCCTGTGAGGTAGGAAGAGCCACAAGGGCCCCTGACTTAGGGCCTAGAGAGGGCTCCAAAATCTATTGGGCACCACCATCTTGAGATCTGTTAAGACCAAAAATCCTCCCCTCTGACTCAGGCATGCCACGCTGATCTACTCCTAGAATGCCTTCCTCTATAAGCATGCTATCAAGAGTTTTGAAATGGTTAAAACCTGGGTTCACTTGCCAGTCTAAGTGTGGCCGCTTCTATCTTCTTCCCTTGGCACAGCTTCAGATTAGAATAAATCCATCCTTATCAGGTCCAGTTGAAGTAGATGGGCCTTGCCCCATACTTGAAATATTCAGGTGAGCTGGCCCTTTTGCAACAGTGTCAGACTGAGTATTCCCAAGTCCATTGTAACTAGATTATCCACTCCCTGAACCATCCTTGGCCAATCGTGGTCCAGAAGACCCTCATTGTGTGCCACTATCTCTGATAACCTGAGGGCATTGGTGATGTAAATGCCCATATACATGACAAATTTAGTATTGAAAGGGAATGGCTTCATAGTCTAGTTGCTAAATCCAAGAAGATGAGCCTAGGCAAATTTCCATAGAATCTAGCAGAGGGTTATTTAAATCAATATCAACATAGATTTGGGCATAGGAAATAACCTTTTTATCTAGTGACTGATGCGATATTGTAGCAGGTGTCCCAATCATGGCTACTATCTGACACAAGATGTCCTCACACTAGAATTCTAGAGGTAATCTCAGTAGGTGAACCCATACAGGGACCTAAGATGGAAGCTCCTCCGCTGAGTTAAACCCCACATGCCAGGGCTTGATAAAAAGGCCAATCCGGTCATAAAAATAAGGCCCTCCCTCAAAAATCTGATTTCGGTCAGACATGGAAGAAAAATTCACCATGAAGTAACTATTACCAGCCAGCATAATATCAAAATCACCTTCCACCTGCCATGAGCAGCAGATCCAGGCTTCCAGAGCTAACAGATAAATTTGAATGCTAAGAAACTTACAAATTAATGTGTGTGAGGATAGGTATTCCACATCCTCTTGAACTACTTCTAGAGAGATGACAAGCATCAGTCGGTCCTGGCTATGTGGGAGGCAGCCATTCACTCTGTTGAGCCTGGAACATTCACTGACATAGAAGGGCTCCTTGTCCTGCATGTGCACCCTAGCCACAAGTCGAGCATTTTCGAAAGCTTCAGACGGCGTGAGCCTCCTGCACCCCCCACCCCCATCCCTTACTTCATCATCCTCCATCATCTTCGACTCTTTTCCATTGAGTCCATCGAAATATTATTATTGGGTATTGTTAAGTTTTATTTTATCTCTAAATTTCAAATATTATTTTTTGTTGAATGTATTTTTTACATATTTTAGAAACATTTTTTTTTTAATTTTGTTCATAAATTTCAAATATTATTTTCAGTTGAATGTATTTCTTATACATTTTGAAGATAAATTTTATTTTTGCTTGTGTAACTTTCAAAGCCTCCTTTAATTTTATCAAAAGAATTTCATTTTTCATTGTTTATTTATTTTCAAAATTAAATTTGATTTAGAGATAAATTTTGATATAAAATGCAAAAGTAAAAAGAACTATTGATGATGGCAAAAATAAATTTTGTCTAAATATTATATCTAATTCTACTAAAACTATTTTTAATTTTATATCAATTATTTTAATTTATTAATATTTTTTATTATATATATATAATTTACCCTATTATTTCTAAATTCAATATCAATCACTAGGAGTAGTCATAAACCAAGTCTAAAGTGTTAGAAAACAAGTTAAGTAAGAATTACCACTAATCAAAACCTAATTATTCGTTGCATTCATATAATGAAGAAACACAATTGCACAATCATAAAAGGTGGGATAACTACGTGTGCCTTGATTCCCTCCTCATAGTATATGGATTCATAGGTAACAATAAATCATAATGAAGGTGATTGAGGTCAGCTCAACCCATTACACTTTATCTTCTTTTTTGGAGGTTTCTAGCTCTCACAATTACACTTAGGGTTTCTAAGGAAAGGAGAAGAAAATTAGTGATTTTCATGTGTTAATAAAATGATTATAATATCTTATACTTTTAAGTAAACACAAGTGCAAGTGGTGGAGTAATCATAGTTTCATCATTTTCACAACGAACAAATTTGAAATCAACATACAAGATCAAACTACGTAGTTTTCTAGGGAACAAAGACTTGTCTAGACATAGTTTCAAACTCTAATTTTGGATTCAATCTATCACATGCCTATTTTATCATATTATTCATTGTCATATATTTTCAATAATCAACCAAAAAAAATTAAAAAATAATTATCTTATGATTGCTTGTACTTAACATATTTAATGTGTGTCACTTGTTAATCAATTTCAATTAATTCAAACTTTAGATTCAATTTTATACTTAAATTTCATATATTATAATTTAAATAATATTTCAATATTTTATGTCTTTTTAACACTACTAAATATAAAATAGTGTAAGACACTTATATTCATATTAGATATGCCCAAAATATTGTTGAACAACTACATATATACACAAGTTCTTCCAAGAATGAACCTAGACATACCACAACTGCCCAACAATATCTTAGTGTAACAAGTGACGTATCAAATCCAAACTAGTACTTGGGGCATATTGTGTAAGTACCAACATCCCTAGGTAGCAATATTTGGTAACATTTTTTTTTTTTTTTAAATACTAACATTCTACAATTTTATGGATGCCTTATTTTCATAGGATAAATATGAGCTTTTATATTGTATATTTGAATTTAATTATGGACTACCTTTCTTTATAAGATATAAAATTTACATTTTATTAAAAATTTTGAAATATTATTATTGGGTATTGCTAAGTTTTATTTCATTTTTTAAATTTTAAATATTATTTTTTGTTGAATGTATTTTTTATATATTTTAGAAACAATTTTTTTTTTTTAAATTTCGTTCATAAATTTCAAATATTATTTTCAGTTGAATGTATTTCCTATACATTTTGAAGATAAATTTTATTTTTGCGTGTGTAACTTTCAAAGCCTCCTTTAATTTTATCAAAAGAATTTTTTTTTTCATTGTTTATTTATTTTCAAAATTAAATTTGATTTAGAGATAAATTTGGATATAAAATGCAAAAGTAAAAATAACTATTGATGATGGAAAAAATAAATTTCATCTAATCTAATTCTACTAAAACTATCTTTAATTTTATATCAATTATTTTAATTTGTTCATATATATATATATATATATATATATATATATATATATATATATATATATATATAAATCACTAGGAGTAGTCATAAACCAAGTCTAAAGTGTTAGAAATCAAGTTAAGTAAGAATTACCACTAATCAAAACCTAATTATTCGTTGCATTCATATAATGAAGAAACATAATTGCATAATCATAATAGGTGGGATAACTACGTGTGCCTTGATTCCCTCCTCATAGTATATGCATTCATAGGTAACAATAAATCATAATGAAGGTGATTGAGGTCAGCTCAACCCATTACACTTTATCTTCTTTTTTGTAGGTTTCTAGCTCTCACAATTACACTTAGGGTTTCTAAGGAAAGGAGAAGAAAAATATTGATTTTCATGTGTTAATAAAATGATTATAATATCTCATCATTTTAAGTAAACACAAGTGCAAGTGGTGGAGTAATCATAGTTTCATCATTTTCACAACGAACAAATTTGAAATCAACATACAAGATCAAACTACGTAGTTTTCTAGGGAACAAAGACTTGTCTAGACATAATTTCAAACTCTAATTTTGGATTCAATCTATCACATGCCTATTTTATCATATTATTCATTGTCATATATTTGCAACAATCAACCAAAAATAATTAAAAAAATAATTATCTTATGATTGGTTGTACTTAAACATATTTAATGTGTGTCACTTGTCAATCAATTTCAATTAATTTGAACTCTAGATTCATTTTATACTTAAATTTCATATATTATAATTTAAATAATATTTCAATATTTTATGTCTTTTTAACACTACTAAATAAAAAATAGTGTAAGACACTTATATTCATATTAGATATGCCCAAAATATTGTTGAACAACTACATATATACACAAGTTCTTCCTAGAATGAACCTAGACATACCACAACTGCCCAAAAATATCTTAGTGTAACAAGTGACATATCAAATCCAAACTAGACTTGGGGAATATTGTATGAGTACCAACGTCCCTAAGTAGCAATATTTGGTAACATTTTTTTTTTTTTTTTTTTAAAAATACGAACATTCTACAATTTTATGGATGCCTTATTTTCATAGGATAAATATGAGTTTTTATATTGTATATTTTAATTTAATTATGGACTACCTTTCTTTATAAGATATAAAATTTACATTTTATTAAAAATTTTGAAATATTATTTTTTTAACTAAAAGAGCAGTAAAAATTTATTGAAAAATGGAAACATGAAACAAAGAATTACAGCACTTTATCCTGGTCTACAAGTTGGACCAGCTTCTGACAAAGATTCACAGGAAGCATCATATGATCAAAAATGGTCCAAGCTAGGCCGTGCTCAGAAGCCCATTTATCCAAGCTATCAGCAACGTCATTCCACTCACGAGGGATATGCTTAAAAGAAACAGACTCTAAGGAAGTACTTAGCTAGAGGATCTATTGAGCAATTGTTGTCAAGTGCCAATCCATAGTCCCAAAGTTCCTTTTGTTTAGTAAGGTTATCACCACCTACGAGTCCGACTCATAGATAATTTTGTGCCAACCAAGATGGCAGCTTTGTTGTATAGCATCCAAGATAGCCATGGCGTCTATTAGGTTATTGGTGTGGTAGCCCTTGTAGATAGAAAATCAAAACTGGATATTGCCAGCGTTGTCCCTTCCAATTCCCCCTATTCTAGCCATCCCCAGATTACCCCGTGAGGAGCTGTTAGTGTTAATTTTTAACACACCAACCACAGGGGGGTCCAATGCCCCATGCGATTAACAAGTGGTGACCGTTGGCAGGAGCCAGTCACAGGGTGATTGAAAGGAGTAGTGCAGATGTTGCTGGGAAGAGCCAAAGAAAGGCATACAAGGATGGCAGCAGCCACGGTATCCAGGTTTGCATCCATTTTACACTTCACTTGGAGAGTTTCTTGAAGCAAACTATTAATTCTCCCCCATAGGAGCCTGAGCTCTAAGCACACCTCCTAGAAGATTCTCCTATTCCTCTCCAACCAGATATGCCATAGGATGAAGGATGGGCCAATGGCCCAAGCCACCTGAAGGGCAAAAACTTTTGAAGGAGGATGACCCAACTGATCCCAAAATTCAGCTAAAGAAGAGACATGCCAGCATGAGCAACCCCATGCATCCCACCAGAGGTGCCAAATCTGCTTAGCATAAGAGCACTGAAAGAACAGGTGAAAAGCAGTCTCCTCACTATTGCAGCATAAGCCACATATGGAGGGCCCCTGAAATCCCCATTTGCAGAGATTGTCCCAAGTAAGGCACCTGTTGTGAACCAAAATCCAGAGGAAGAAGTTACACTTAGGCCATGAAAACTAATTCCAAACTTTCTTCACCCAAGAAGTCTCTATGGCTCCAAGAGCTTGCTTTGTCACAGCCAAGTACCCAGAAGAAATAGAGTACATCCCAGAAGGATCACCCCCCCAAGCCAGAACATCTCGCTCCTTGCACAGAGTTGCATCCTCTGGAGGCTAGAATCTGGGACAACTCCATTTGATTCCTCACAGAACCTCTTGGAGGCCAGTCAGCAAAATTCTTCCATCGAAAGCCCACAGCCATGCCCAAGTCATAGGCCTCCTTATAATGAGCCACAATATTCCAACCAACAATAAGGAAAGACTCACTAAGAGGCTGCCAGTGTGGATGGGAGGATAAGAGAGGAGGGGACCCATCCTAGGAGTCGCTCCAAAAGAGGGCTTCAGTGCCACTATTGCAGATCCAAAAGAGACTACGTTTCACAAGCTGTGCTCCAAGGTTGAGGGTGTTCCACACCATAGACCCTCTTCCCTCAAGTGACAGCCTGGGAATATCAAAAGAGTCAGCACCTAGGTAATACTTGTAAGATAAGATATGGGCCCACAACTGAGAAGGACTAGAACACCAGCACTAATAGAGTTTGGCCTTGAGAGCTTGACTGCCTAAGATAGTGGACCGAAGGCTGAGACCCCCATCCTTCTTTAGCCAGCATTAAGTATCCCAGCTTATGAGGCTCCATTTGGTATTTTACAGGTTACCACTCTAGAGGAATTGGCAGGAGAGGGCATTGAATTCCTCGAGAACATACACTGGGGCAACCTACACCATACTTCGATATATGGGAAGGGTCTGAATCATGGATTGCAGAAGTAAATTTTGATATAAAATGCAAAAGTAAAAAGAACTATTGATGATGGCAAAAATAAATTTCATCTAAATATTATATCTAATTCTACTAAAACTATCTTTAATTTTATATCAGTTATTTTAATTTATTAATATTTTTAATATATATATATATATACCCTATTCTTTCTAAATTCAATATCAATCACTAGGAGTCGTCATAAACCAAGTCTAAAGTGTTAGAAATCAAGTTAAGTAAGAATTACCACTAATCAAAACCTAATTATTTGTTGCATTCATATATTGAAGAAACACAATTACACAATTATAATAGGTGGGATAACTACGTGTGGCTTGATTCCCTCCTCATAGTATATGGATTCATAGATAACAATAAATCAATTAGTAGAGGTTGATAGGGATGTGTAATGCTCTGCTTTGTATTGTTCTTTACTAGGTTTCAATAAATTTTTACTCCTCTTTTGTTATTAAAAATAAATAAATGTTAGTGTTTTATGTTTTTTTTTTTCTAAATTAATATAAATTATCTGACACTTCATTTTTCTTAAATTTGTGTGGGTCAAGGCAGATACGGTCCATTAAAAATTATCTGACAAGTGGATGATTCCCGTCATTCCTTAAATTAATGTTCATTAATAAATGTTCGTATCTTGTATTTTTTTAAATTAATGTAAATAATCCGACACTTCATTTTCCTTAGGTTTGTGTGGATGAAAGTAGATACGGTCCATTAAAACTTATCTGATAAGTGGATGATTCCAGTCGTTCCTCAAATCCTATTCAAACTAATCTTGATAATTATCCGACAGGTGGATGATTAAATCTTTGGTTAAATGGTGGGATCCTTAAGAATGACATTTTACGATTAACTCTGATGGAACATATTAAGGTCATTTTGGTTTCGTTGGGTTCAAATGTGTCTTGTAATGCTTTTACAGATGATCTGAGCCTTAGAAAAACACCATTAAAAAACTTAAACATTTCAAATAGGTTTTATAAATGATTATAATCACAACCATTTCAAGAATATGTTTTCTATCAAAGTAAAGCTCGAAGAAAACCATTCTCTACATGTCCAAAAAAAAAAAACCTTTCTCTACTTAATGAACAAGTACAATTATCGAGTCTCATTAACACCCTCTTGACTCAGGAAAATCCCCTTCTTCACTCTCTATAATAAATCTATAATAGGTAAGAAACCTTGCAGAAACAAAAATCCAAATAAAATTGTTTGGCATATGGAGATAAGAGTTTTTTTCCCCCTTGCTTTACAATTGCTAAACACCACACTAATAGGATCAACAATCTCTCCTCTTGAGATAATAAACTCTTAGAAGATCTAATCTCCATTAAATAAGAAGCGAACTCTTACTATGAAGGAATTCTCTCGAAAGATCCTCTGACAAATCATAAACAATTTAATAGCTTCTTCTCAAGAATATAATGTATAATCTCCCAAAACCAAAAGGAAGCACTTCTTGCCCTCTCACTATAACAAAGGTGTTATTGTGAGAAAATAATTAAATAAATCATTTTAAATTGAGATTTTTTTTTTTTTTTTTCAAATATTGTTTTAAAATGGGCATCTCTAGTTATCATATCAAACAATTGTCTTACCAAAGACAATATAAGATACAACTTATTTTGTCTCTCTAGAGAAGATATAGAATACTATTTTTTTTTTTTTTTCTCAAGAGACAATATCATTTTAATCCCAACTACAAAGAGACAATGAATTTAATTTTAAAGAAAAAAATTAAATTTCTTTTATTGCAACCAATTGATAAATATCTTCAATGACACCAAAACACTCTGGTTATTAGTATTATAAAACAATTATAGAAAACAATTTGGGTGGAATCTTGTGCCCACAAGTGGGTCTACAATAATTTTATTATATTAAAAAGAACAATTATAAAAGGGTTCCTAATTGTCCTTAACCCTTAACATAGAATGGTAGAGAGATGGACTTCAATATATTTCTGTAAAATCTATTCCCATAACTATGATTTATTTGGATGCTCTGTGATTCTCATATTTTTTTATCGTTCTATACCCATTTTTCATGTTGTAGCTACTCTTAAGTGTAATTCAAAAATCTTACTCTTCTTTCTTTGTTGATACTTGTTTAAACTTGTTTCCATCAAATATGATATCCAACATGGAGTTTACAACATTGACAGTGGCCACACATTTGACACATTTTAGCTGAACAAGAGACTACAAAATTTCACACCACAAAATTGAACATCAAAAACTCTAAATTAATTTCAAATCCAAATCAAAATGCATGCTCAAATCCATACACATAACTATGGACAATGCATATTATCATACTCAAACTAGTTTACAACACATTTTCAAATAGTTAAGCATTATAAAATGTAACAAAATGTACAAATATAAGAATGTAAATCCTAAGCACAAATTATGAAATCTTGTTTGCATCTAAGTGGAGTCTAAATAAATTATGTGTATTACCAACATATGTCCCAAAAATGATTCCCATGTCTATTTCCCTATTCTTCCAATATTGAATTGGATGATTTCAGTCGTTCCGCAAATCCTATTCAAGCTCATCTTGAAAATTATCCGACAGGTGGATGATTCCTGTGGTTCGATAAAAGAAAATGAAGTGACGGTTTCTCCTTCCCATTGAAGAAGTCGCTGACGTGATGTGGACGCCAGGCCACAAAATGTTTTACATCCTGTCTGTTGGGTCCATTAAAACTTACAAATGCGACGCTTGACCCCTCATAGCCCACACTTTCAGCAACCTCACGTTGTACATAACTACACCTGACCCGCTGAGAAGTCGAGAAAATCAAAATTACGGTTTGGAAAACCACTGCAGTGACAATAATAAATTCTTTATATTATCTGATCATATGTCGAAGCACGAATAATATGTTGCAGATGAGTGGCTTCTTGAAAATAATAGTGTGCGTAAAGCGAGAATTCAAAGATGGGCAACTGATCCAATGATGGTAACGTGGCACCTTTGTTTATGGTTTAATGAAAGAGTAATCAATGATTCTGCCCACCCATAAGAAAGATAAGATTTATTTTGACCTGGAGGTATGCTTGTCATAATGGGTTTCCAAAAAAAATAACCAGATTCTAAAAAATGACATCAACAAAAAGATCGGTATCTTCTAAAAATTTGGTCCTTAATTAAAGCTCCCTCCCACTCATGGGTTAAGAATAAAGAAAATTTGATAAATCTTTGGTTAAATGGCAGGATCCTAAAGAATGATATTTTAGGATTGACTTTGATGGAACATATTAAGGTTATCTGGGTTTAGCTGGGCTCAAATGTGCCTTGCAATCCTCTTAGGGAAGATTTGATCTTTAGAAAAATGTCATCGAAAAATTTAAATGTTTCAAAACGAAATTGCTTGAAACCTATTTTATAATAGAAAAGAATAAAATAGCTCCACAAATTTGAATAGAGGACAACACATCATGTTATCTATAAAATAAAACACCAATTAATCTATCATCCAAGACAGTTGGACTAATAATGACTAAAGATTGAAGTGAAGCAAAATAAGCTTAAAACCATGGCTCTTTTATCATTGAAATGCATAATAAAAATAAAAAATAAAGGGTACACGCCTTTTGAGAATGGAGTGTGCTCTTTACAAAAGGCATGCGGCCTATACCTTACAAAGGGCACATGTACTTTGTAGTGAAAAGGTTGTATGCTTTATATAATACAAAGAATGCATGCTCTTTATTGTGCAAAGGGTGTGCACCCTTTTTAATGCATATGATAGTTTATTTAATATTTTTATATTTTAATGTTTATGATATGTATAGTCTTTATGTTGTAATGTTTATAATGTCTATAGTAAAATAAGCATTTCAACATAAGTTTTATACTTTAAATTTATTTTACCAAATATAAGAAATTAGTGTCACTCTGGATATTTTGCAATTTATTTCAGAGTTATAAGAGTTACTATTCAGAACATAGTTTTTCAAAATCCACGCTAATCAGTACTAGCTTTAAAAATTTCAATATTGAGCATAAGGATTTTTGGGTGTAACTTTTACATCAAACATATGTTTTTAGAAAACTAATGACCGTTATGTAGTTTATGGGCCTTTGGAGTTTATTTATGATGTTTGTAAGAGTTATATGGGTGCTAAAAATTACTTTATCAAACCTCGTATCTCTCTGAAATTGCTAATGCTGAGAATATATTGACACAAGGATTCATCACACTCTAAAACTTTTAGACCATTTAAATTCACCCTATAACATGTTGGATAAGGAATATTATCCTCTTTGTCACTTTGAGGTTGAATACAGAAAGTTCCACTAATTTTGTTACCACAAGAAGCATTTAGTGGAAGACTACACCAATAAGTTCCATGACTACACCACATGCTTGTGTTAGATCTTGACTTAACAACATAATGTGTTGAAGTACATCAATGTACTTTCAACATTTATCTCTGAAAAGATAGAGTTTTTGACTTTTGAAACTATGGGGAAATCTTATTTAAATGTTGGTAAGATTAAAACAAAGGAAAACATGAATAAATATCTCACCTCTTCATCTAATGCCATGTGAAATATCTCATCCTCCTAAAAAAAAGCATAACATTTTTTTCAAAGGAAATAAGGCTAAGAAGGATACATAATCTTGAAGGCTATTGAACCTTCTAATTTTATTTTATTTTTAAAGGCAAAAAAAAATTGGTGATAATTAGTGTCATCAACATCACTCACACACCCATGATGACTGAGACCATTCTGCAAAATAATCCTTGTTTGTGTACTCTACATCCAATCTCTCACATAAGGATGGCATTGATCTATATGCCACTTGTTTAAGCATGGGAGCTTCAATTCCACAAACACCTATAAGGAGTGATAAAACCTATTGCACACTAACTTTTGGGTGAAGGTTTAGCCTCTCAATATAAGCATTGACATTGGAAGCAAAAAAAGTATCATCTTGGAAGGCACATCCCAACTCCTAGACATTTCTAATATTATGAATTTGAAGTCATACTCTTTGGGTGGGCTTTAGCAGGGGAAGAATATACACGTCCAATGATAATTCAACTTATAGTATAATGTCAAACCTATGGAGGATATCATCACTTATAACATTACATTTTTAGAAGTTTATGACATCTTGCTAGGGACATCATATTTATATGACTGAGATGCTACATATCAATCCAAACATAGCATTGGACTATACACATAAAATACTACATCTTCAATCTCTTAAAATTAACTCCAATGACCAAAGCTAACCTTGGTCTCTACAAAATAATATCTTAATATTGTTTCATATAATTAGGAGTTTTTTATGCTCATGGTCTATCATGAGGCACCTACATGGGAAATAAAATAGGAACTAGTAGTGCACACAATGCAAACAATGTTGTAGTACTAGTAGTTCAAAAAGTTACTATAAACACAATGGAGTCTTCATAGAGCCCAAATGTCTTTTAATAAATTATGCTTGATAAAATAATGCATATATTTAGTTTTTTGATACCCTCTTCTAAATATCCCTCTATATTTAAGTGTATGTTATAAAAATATTGAATTCTAGTTCTAAAAACAAGATCTCCTCAATCATGGTAATATTAGTCCTATCTCTTCTCCTTATGGGGTTATAATATACCTAAGACCTAAGGAGGATGGGTACTGACATATCTACATAGAATATCACATGCTCAACAAAATCGTATTGAAGAATTGGTACCCACTATTGTGCATTGACATCCTCTTAGACCAACTCCAATGCATACAATATGATACCCCTAATCTTAGTCAAAAAAGATGGTCTCCCCACTAATATTTTTTTAACCTATAAATGTGCAATGTAATAAGTGATGAGGTCCTCCATAAGTTTGAATTTGTGTTTAAATTTGCATTATCACTAGACCTATATACCCTTCTCCTAATAAATCCACCCCAAGGAATATGGCTTGGAATGCAAATAATTAGAAAGGCCTAAGGCACTAGGGTTTGCCTTACACGTTAATGTTCTTCTCACTTCTAATATTAATGATGAGATCAAGAGTCCAATCATTCACCCAAAATTTGGTGTGTAAGAGGTGTTTTATCACCTTAAAAGTATATATGGAAGTGGTGTTTGTGATTCGATAAGTGACATCTAGATCAATGTCAACCATATACATGAGATTAGATGTAGACTACACAAGCAATGTTTTTTGAGCATAATATTTAGGGTCACCATGGGTGTGTGGGAGATGTTGATGGTACCACTTTTCACTAGAATTATTGTCTTTGGTTAAAGTAGAAGGTGCATGATCCTTCAAGTTTTGTGTAACCTTATTATCTTATTCTCCTTTTTGAAAAGCATTTTTATTCTGTACACAAGGCTAAAATGAATATTTCTTCACATTTTGGCTCTTGTAAAAGACATCAGATGATGAAGTGAGACATGGCTTCAACATTTCTTTTCCTTTGACTTTGGTAACATTGTCATAAACATGCCCCAATGTGTTAAAAGTAAATAACCCTATCTTCACAGGGACATAAAGTGGAAATTCACTGATATACTTCAACACCTTATGTTGTTCAATTATGTTCTCATGTAGGCATTATGTGTAGTCCTATATCTCATTAGTGTAGTATTCCACTGACTAATCTAAAAATCAATAAAGGTTGTCCACAAACATACTATATAGCAAGTTTTATGTGTTTTCTTATTTATTAGAACAATCTATGTTATATTCACTCCTCCAATAAAAATTCCATGGAAATGAATGGAAGATGGAGATAGGATATGTGATGACTTAAAAATGATCCATATTCATAAATTCAGAGACAATATGTAAAGGATTGTAAATATTTTCTATCCTGTAGTTTATACACTGTCAATGCAAAATATCTACCTAGGTTGTTTGAATAAATCATAAGAACACTCATATAATTTGGATACTAATGGTAATACCCACACCACATGGTTATTAGGGTAGAATGGAATTTTGTTTTGCCATTTTATCCTACCCATATTATCCCTAGACAAGTTAGTTGAACAATAAACAGCCTACCACTTTTACAAATGGAGAGAAAGATAATACCATAAATATCACATGGAATGCCTCTGTCAATGGTAATTAAAACAAAAACCAACAAACAAGTTGTTAAAACACACACATTTCAATAGTTTAATTAAATTAATTGGATTTATCTAATTAAAACATATTATGACATGTCCCTTGAAATTATACTAGTACTACCAATTATTTTAGTGTCTTATTTTTTGGAACATATTTCCTACAAAATGATACAATTTATCATAAGGATTATTTACCCTCTTTGTGAAAATCTACCCAATCTAGAAGATGTAAAATTCTCACATATTTTATCTTTCCACACATCATGCCAATAGTTGAACCAAAAAATTATCATTTTCTCCCTTATGAGCTTATGTGGTAGTTATGGGGAACCATAGAGGATTTTCAATGTTCATATTCATTTTTCATAGGAGAATGAGGGTTATAATCTATTTCTATGCCTCTCTATAATCCTAGGGGTAAGTGCATGGAATTGTGGGGCCAAAAGGGGGTCTTAAGTGGATATGTGTTTCCTGAAAAACAAGAAATATCAACTTGTATAAATTATTTGAGACACCTAAACTCAAAATTTGATGACATCATTGGAACATGAATTGTAGCATTTCAAGTCTAGTTTCTATTAAAAAAAAAAAAATTGAAATAGTCAAGTATAAGTATATCAAACATCAAAAAATTTAATATGTATTACTATTTTATAAATATCAAATTAAATAGCTTTCGGTGTGGCCCATCATTTTTTGAGCATCATTTAGTTTTTTTTCTAACCTTTTATTGGAAAATTAGATAAGATCATCTAATGTGTAACCTTTTTTTTTTTAAATTAATTAATATTTTTTTTAATTATTTAAAAATTCAATAGACCTTGAAATATGATCAAAATTGTATAGTCGGATGTGTGTCCCACCATAAATACCTTAAAAACTATCAAAAATTAGATTTTTTTGAATGTGTATAGAATTAGGTCTAGTTTGCAACCATTTTTTTTTTTCAATTTTAATAAACTAATCAAAAGATACATAAACAAATATAAACATGCATAATTATGACATATAGGTCTATAAAAAGACATATTTAGAAATAAATATAGATAAAAACCTTAAAGCGATAAAAATATATTTATTTAGAAAGAATAAAGTGTAGTAGATGTAGTAATATTTTCAAGAAAAATTTTGATAAAATTCATAGCATTTAGCATGGCCAAAGTTGTATTTTATTATTTTTAGTCAAAAAAATGCATTCAATTGTGTTTGCAGGTCTATTTCTCATGCTTAGGAATCTAAGCCATTCCCGAGCCATCAAGCATGTGTTTCAAATGTAAAATATAATAACTGCAAAATGATCTTAATTCAACCTTAAATGATCTTATTTCAACTTTTGACACTATTTTAGATCACATGTACCTTTTTGTAATAACCCTATTGGGATCAACTAGAAATATGTGTTTTTTTAAAATTTAAACACATATACCAAATATAGATTACACCACGAGAATCTATGGAAACCATATGAAATTATCAAAGCGTGATAATAGCAAACAAACCTAATACATCACATATCACTGATATTTAATATCATGAGATTACATCATAATACAAATATAGAAGGTAACTATATTAACTTAACCACAGTTGATACATGTCTACAGTCATCATTATCAATATATAATATTGTAAGTAATTACAACTCTCATGACCATATTCAATAATAAGTACAACACAATACAATGTATATATAAAATACATGGCTCTCCTGGAGCATAGTTCTCAAACTCAAGTATCTATATAAATTTCAAGTGTCATCTCAATAAGAAGTACTATTGCAAAGAGGGAGAGCATCATCCAAGCACTTTTCTACACCAATCATAGATAAATGATCTCTCACACTAATTCCATCAAGAAATGGCCCTCCCTTCATGGATGAGTAGATAGTGATAATGTGGGAATCTAGAGAGACAAGTAAGTACATGTGTGTCATATGATTTTTAAACTAAACATATATTACATATCATAGAAAACCATTCTATTACAAGGTATTTCACAAACATGTAAATCATACTCATGAAATGATAATGTCTTACTAAAAATACTTTGGCCTATTTTTTTACAAATAATAAATAATAATGATCTATAGATCAATCAAATTCATACAAACCACTTGATCGAACTATCTTCATTTGTCATTACGATATGAGTAAATCAATGAAGTCAATCTTACTCCTTACTTTGTATCAGCAATATACAGTGGTCAAACATAATTCAACCATAAGATTCATTTAATTTACATCCTACTAACAAACATATCATATAACATGCTAAACATAAGATTAACCAAAGCATACATTTATTTTATCAATCATATAAATGAATCTTACATTATTTTTTATCTCATAATATATATAATGACTTTAAGCATAACTTATAAACATGCATCATGATGCATCATTATATACTAGATATAATCAAGCATTTATACATATTAACACTCGTATAACATGTACTGCACACAAGTATTCAATACTAAATACATATAACTAATAGTCAATCAATCATTTACAGTAAAATAAAGAACTCATAAACGTGTTATAACATACATTTAAACATCTTATTTTATTTTTTAAAAGCTTATTTTAAAATATGGTTATAGTTTTAGACCCTTGAACTCCTGATGATTAAATAAAATTATACTTATAGCTACAAGCTTTAGCTTATGACCTAACATAGCCACTTTTATTATGAACTTATATTGCATACTTAAATTTATACATAGATATAACAAAACAAGACTCATAAGATAGTCCAAACTAGCATCTATTATATTTTTATGGGTTTAAATGCATACATCAATTGAATTAATTTCATGTAAAAATTTTAACATAGTTCATAATCCACTCATGAAATTATAATCATAAGAATACACCCCTATGAATATATATATTCATCTATATTTATTATTAATCATATCGTAACTTGGCTTAATGCCACATTCACATTCCATGTTTTGTTTCATAAATTATAGGAATCCTACTAAAAATTAGCAAAAAAAAATGTAAAAGTAAAAACACAGTATGACAAAAATGTCACAAGGATAAAACATAGTGAGGAAAAATATAGTGATATTGATAATGTCACAAAAATGTTGTGAAGTTTCAACTAAAGGTCCAAACTCATGAAATCATATTTTTCTCTGTTATTTTGCTTGTAACTTTGGTGCATTATTTTTTCACCATAAAATGTTAACTACTATCACCAAAATGAACTAGACAACAAATAAATAATGTGATAATCACTAAAATGTCTCAATCATGCTTTTCATGACAATTTTTTGACATTACCAATCCTTCTATATTTTTTCTCGCTATAATTTTTTCTTGTGATACTTTTGTCATACTATATTTAAATATAACTACATTTTTTACCTCTACGTTTTTGTCCACTATGTTATCACATGCAGCCAAATTATATGATAAATAACTCTTCATATTAAAATAATGACTATATTGGGTTCTTTATTTATCCCACGCCTCTTTAAACCCTCAAAGGATAAATTAATCACACATAACACTTACAGTTAATGGTATTTCCAAAGAGGTTTTGATGACATTATTCAACCATTTAATATCAAAAATGTTGAGTTTATTTTATAATTTAGCTAGCATGCCTAATCAAATATGAGGCTTCTATATACATCCATAAATATGTAAGTTGAAAGATTCTTGATATAGGCTAGTAAACACCAATAATTCACAACTATTAAATTTTATATACGAAAATGGATATTGTTATAGTTCATATGTAAATTGATCGTAATGTAAATAGCCATATAAATTTTTTTAATTTTTAAAAAAGCTTTTCCTTGTTTTAAATTTATACTAAATACTATACATAAAAATCCCTTTAAATAATCATCAATCCTCTTATCGGATTTAATGTCTCTTTTCAATGAAGAAGGAATATGTCCCACTTATTATAAGATATTGACAGTTTCCACTTTTTTATTTAAATTACTAACATATGTTATAAACTATAATGACACCATTTAAGAAAGGGCAAAACTAGATCATTCCCACTCTTTATAAAATATAATTGTTATTTATAATGCTCATATGGGTCTCTTTGTATGACCTATTCTCTATTGATGGCCTACTTCCTATGAATTTACTGTTAAATGTTTTACCAATTCCATTTGATTTGCTCTCTATAATGATGCTACAATAAAATGCATACCTATATACATACAATAATGCTTATAACCTGATATCAAAAAAAATCTAATTATTTACTCTGACATTATATCATTCCATCAGTGGGTCGATTTGGTACATACAATTAACTATAATCATTCCATCAACATTCAATATTTATAGTGACTTAGTTAAACACATATGTTGGAAAAAATAATTAGTGACACCTATTTTATTATTCTATTAATAATTTTCTCCTAATGGCATATATCAATGCCTTATAAATCTTCACATGTTGAAAATGGTGATGCCACCATGTGATAGAATGGTTGAATGCAGCGACTCAGTTTAAATGGTTTGAGTATTAATACATCAGTAATTCATTCCTATAGCATGATGCCATCATTCCTACATTGTATTAATATTCAATGATCCACTTATAAATAATATTCCATCTATCATTATTTTCAATGACTTAGCCCAATATAGCAACTGATCCCCATTATTTAATAAAAACCAGTGACTCAGAATTTAATATATATTGGAAAAATACATATATTGAGTTCCTTCTCACTTGTACGGCTTGCAAATAAAAATATATAGAGACCCATGCATAAATTTAAAATATTAAGGCAACTTATCTGAATAGAATATTCACTCTCAAAAAATTCATGGTGACCCAATAATACTACATAGCCTGAAATCTGAGTTTTAAATAACCATAGTTTTATAATTGGAAAAAGCTAGAAATTGGTAAATTAGCATATATATATATGCATTTCCTCAATAAAGTAAGAAGGAATTGGTAACCATGCTTAAAAATATATATAAACAATAAGTTTTACTTTTTAATATTCCACATAGAATTATATATATGCATTGCCTCAATAGAGTAGGAAGGGACTGGTAACAATGCTTTAAAAAAATATATAAACAACAAGCTTTACTTTTTAATGTTCCACATAGAATACAATGATCTTAAGGTTGTTGAAAAAAATTTAAAATCATATATTTATGGCATTGTACTTACTATGGACAACTATATCTTTTTTAAAGTTTTGATACCTAAAATATAAGGTGATGCCAACAAATTTTAGTAATTAATACACTCTTTTCTTATATATGATGTTGGTTTGATTTAATAATCATTGTAGGCATAAATAAGGCAACACCTAAGTGTTAGGTTATGGTGATTTAAGATATATAATTACTACAGTTGTATATATATAGTGACACTTATTTACTTGAATTTATTTAATTTACAATCAGTCCACGTTTCAAAAGGTACTTAGTTCCTTTACTAGCAAGCTGAAAATAGAATTAAGTGTTTTAAGGGTAAAATAAATTATCCAGATAATAATATATATTCTCCCATGATCATAAAATTGAATTTCAAAACATTACCTCCCTATAAATTGGACCAAAAATTCTCCTTCCATGCTTTTTTTTTGCTCCTTTGTGCAACACCTTTTTTATTTGCTCCTCTTTTCTTTGATTCTCCACACTCGTGATATTCCTTCACATAACCACATAGGGTAAAAGGGTGTAGTCTTTTCATTTTTTTTGCTTTAAATATTTTTATTTTTATTTGAGAACTCTCTTTTTATTTTTCTCAGCTTTATTCATTTTATTTTATTTTTTAAAAGGGCCTTCTCTTTTTCTCTTTTTATGTTTTTCATTACTTTTCTTAATTTTTTTTTTTTTTAATCACTTTATAAGGTTTTACACATTTTAAATTTTTTAATTATTTAATAATAAATAATTATTTGTTAAAAATAATTTATAATAATTATTTAGTAATAATTATTCAGTTAACTTGTCAATGTATTCGACCTTCTAAGTCCTATTGCTAAGTGTTATGTCAAATATTGATATTTTTTATATAGTAAAGATATCTAGCTATTATTAATAAGATAATTTAGCCTACATATAATAGTGCTAACATAATTACAATTTTTTCATTAATAATCATGAATATAATGGCATGTCATAATGTATAATAACATTCACAATGCAACACACACACACACATGAGATTATATCATCTAAGCATAAATCTAGACTAACACTCACACATAAATAATTATTTTAATGCAGATAACATAAGGAATATGCTAAAACTAACCATTAATATTATAAATCTAACATGAATTACGTATGTGATGTGTGTAGGGTTCTAGCCATTTTCTCTATCATCCTCCAACATCTCCATTTAGTTCACCGTCCTCGATGATACTCTCCCTCTATCACACTTTGATGGATGAATTCTCCTACATCAAACTTAAAATAAAGTAGGTAGTTAGATCATAATAGTCATGATATATATACATCATAAAATATAGTTGAAATGATAAATTAATATAATCATAAAATAAACATATACTTACAACTAACTTATAGCAGTGTGATTATGTGACCGAATAAATATCCTACTATCCCATAACATCATATATCTCAAAAATTATTTAAAATATATCTAGATCAAATATATCAACTATAAATATCTATGAATAGTCAAATAATTTACTTAGTGAATAATTAGGATGTAACATCCTTTCCCCCTAAATCTAGTCATTGTCTTAGATGACTCTTATCAAATATAAATTTTGAATTAAAATTATTTTTTTGCAAAGAAATAACACAATATAAGGTATCAAATCAAGTAAATAAATATGAAATTACCTATATAAATCACTAAAGTTCCCTCACGTTTCACTATTCTTAGAGTATTGATCTCATAAGACCCTACTCTATGACTTGTCTCAATTATGCAAACATGGTTTATGAGTATTACTTACTCTATTGATTCTGTCATGACCACCCTGAGGTCTAGAACTACTAAGACAAACCTATATACTATAGGACTGACCATTTTTGTTACTTTGAAGGGTCCCACATATCTCAATGAAAGTTTCACTGACTTTTAAATATTACATGATATCATCATACAAGACAAAACAAATGACCAAAGAAGTTTCACAAAATCTTTCAACCCCTCTACACATCTCTCTATCTTAGAGAGTGTTTTTCTCATTCTAGAAAAAAATAATTAAGGAACCTAGTAAGAATGATGTGTATAAATTAGTACTATTATTACTCCATGTAGCCCCTGATAAGTATAACATGTCAATACTACCACTACTTCACAGAGCTCTTGATGAGTATGATGATGAACAGGAACTAGAAATATTACATTTTCAATGTACACAAAATTAAGGAATAAACATTCCACCGTATACATGCATATCATCATATGATTTAATTTGACAAGTTTGTATATTAATTCTTGGATTCAACAAGTCTATCTATCAAATCCAAACTCAATAACTATCAAGTTAATGAGAGGCTAAATAGAATCCACTCCTATCTCTTAGTACTCATATTCCTAATTCACCACTCTTCTCTTAGGTCTCCATGACCCAATGATCTCCAAAATGTATACAAGGTTTAATGAATAAAAATTATATACCAACAGATCATAGAAAGTAATACTATATGCTTAAATAATTTTAAATGTACCAACATACATACAAGAGAAATCATACAATTAGTTTGTAATTGTATTAAGTTGCCACTAGCCAAACATAACTAGTATCATGTTTTTCAATTTAACTTATTATGTAATATTCATACTTAAGAGGAAAGAATGTTAAAATTAACATAACATACAAAGAACAAGGATCACACCATCCTTTCAACCTTGTACAGGAACAAGCAAGTCAATATCTCCTTGTTTTCTTATCTAGAACCTGATAAATTAAAATTTTATCTCAACCCCTAGATTGACAAGGTGTTATGCACATCATATGCCCTACTTGCTTTTGATGAAAAGTATAAAATTAATTAATGATTTAAAAAAAATCACAAGTTAATAGACCCTAAACTATGATCAATTATGTATAGACGATTGTGTGTCCCCCCATAACTACCTAAAAAAATATAAAAATATATTTTTTTTTTACATGTGTATAGAATTAGGACTAGTTTGCAACCATATAAATTTTTTTTGGTTTTAATAAACTAATTAAAGGATACATAAACAAATATGAACATGTATAGTTATGACATATATATATATATATATATATATATATATATATATATTAAAGTAATAAAAATATTAAAAATATATTTTTTTTTAGAAAGAAGAGAGTGTAGTAGATGTTGTAGTAATATTTAAAAAAAATATATTAAAATTCACAGTGTTTAGCATGGATGAAGTTGTATTTTGTTGTTTTTAGTCAAAAATACACATTCAACTATGTGTTTACAAGTCCATGACTCAAAATTTATAATCTAAACCATTCTCGAGCCCTTAGACATGTGTTTCAAATGTAAAACATAATAACTACATACTTAGAATTACCGCATACACAAAATAGTTTACATGCATTTCACCATCTTATTGTTTTGTTATACTTTTTTTAATTCCTAAACTTCATGAATGGCCTTAGTAGATTAAATATTTTTTAACATTAAATTTTTGTACATAAAAAAAAATGTAAACAAGTAATTGAGATTATAATCTTGATGTCATTAGCTCAGCTAAATAGATTTGTGACTACATAATGTGATTTTTAGCATAATTAGCCCCAGCATCATCACAAATTAACCCAATTAGACAATTGGGGTAATAAATAATGTGATTTACATTGAATTGAGCCCTATGAATACAATTAGTACTCTAAAAGATGTTAAGTGGGGTTAAATCTATTGGCTTAAGGTTTAGGGTTTATGAGTTAGGGTTTAGTTTTTAGGGCTTAGGCTTAGGGTATATTAGGTTTAGGTTTTAGGGTATAAGTTCCAATCATGAAGACAATTGGGGCTAGATCGAACTACTTGATCCTATTAGTGACTATAAAATGTGATTTTGGGCTCAATTGACCCCACATCATCATATATTGAGCCAATTAGTCAATTAGGGTAATCAATGTCGTTATTTAGGCTAAATTGATCCATGTGATCCTATTTTTCTTAGTTTAAATGTTATTTTATTAGGGATAAATTGATTGTTTTATGATTTTAAGAGTTTATGATTTATGTTTTAGGTTTTAGGGATTAGGTCATGAGGTTTATGTTTTACGGTATATAAGGTCTAATCGCGAAAGCAATTGGGGTCAAATTGAGCTCCTAGTTGTTCATCTATTGAAAATGAAGTTTTTCAACAATAACTTTAACTTTGATAACATTTGTTGTAAGTGTTTCTTCACTCCTAAATAGTAATGAAAATGTTCTTATGGCCAGACTTGGACATCATGGTTGTTAGAACATGTGTAATTTTCACATCTATATGTGCTTGGAGTGATGGATTTGTACATGGGGGTCCTGGAGGTAGAAATATAAGTTGGAGCTCAATAAATTGTCTCTTTACTGTTAAAAGTTGCATTTTAGGACTTCTTACTATAATTTGTGCCACAAATTTCTCTCTAAGTTTATAATCACTTGATTTGGGGTACAATTAGATGGATTTCAAATGCATAGAAAGGATCTTATAGTTCATCTATATGACTTACTATTTTTGTTTTATGCATGTCTAAAGTTAGCCTCAAAATATGCATTTTCCTTATGTTGGTAAGGGCATTCTTGAGCCCAAAATGGGTGGTGGATTTGTCAAACAAGTGTGATGGGAAGATAAGAACCTAGTCTTGAACATCATCTACCACTATGGACATGTTGGCAGCACCATTTTTCATCCAAGAAGCACCAAAAATAGAGTTCTCTAACTACAAGTTCAACTTTGACAACATTTATTGTCCGTGTTTTCACAATCTTGAATGGTAGATATCTACCCCTAATGTATTTTAGCATTTTCTAAGGTATTCATACAAAGTTGAAGGATCATTTTAGGCTTTTCAATTAGGGTTTGAGCTTCAATCATGAATGTTATGGGTTTGTGTAAGATCTCATGATTCATTACACCTATCTTTAGGTCTATACTTGATCTTCAAGAGTCTATTAGAATGACGTATAAGGCTAATTTCTTAAGAGAGGGAGTGTGTGTGTTATTACGAGTCCTTGAGAGAGAGAGAGAGAGAGAGAGAGAGAGAGAGAGAGTGTGTTTCCATGATTGAGATGCATCCCAAAGAGGCTATTAAAAGCTGAAGAATGATGTTGAATGGTATAAGGAGGATGAATGAGGTTCATCAATGCATTTGTAACTTCCATTTTGAGGCAAACATGCCTATTTCATGACCATTATCAACATGATAGTAGACTCAATAAGTGTATCTCTCTCTTTCACACTGGACTCAACAAGTGTGTCTCTCTCTTTCACACAACTCTCTTCATAGTATTTGTTCCCAAATATAGATTATGATATAATTACTTTGGATAAAATACTAAGGAGGTTTTTAATTCATAATAAGCCTCTATGAGGCATAAAAAGTGTGTTTAAAGGTCATTTATAAGCTTAGTGAGGTTTCCCTCCAAAATAGTAAATTTAAATTTTCAAATGTTTATTATATAATATATGGATATTTGTTATTGTAAAAAGCTTGTAACAAGTTAAAAAGGGTATGTTAGTAGTATAGGAATGTAATTATATGTCTTAGAGGGATTATATAAGTCATATTCATCTTCATGGGATAAAATAAAGTAAAATGTAATAGAATATTATTTTAAAAGGCCATTACTAACTTAAGTTGGAGAAGTTGAGGAAGAATCTCAACTATATATACATGCTCCAATATTGTAAAATTCTCTAAAAAATTTATCATCATCTATCCTAGCACTTTGGAGGCATACAAGACCATTCACAGGGATAAAAAGGCCATATTACACTATTAAAGAGATTAATGACAGTTTATAGTCTGCTAAACAAGGTTTTGTAAGTGTGTTTTGGAAAATTTCTTGTCAATAAAGGATAGTTTTTATTTGAAACTTGTGTATTCATATTTATTATGCATAAATTAATTTGATTTATTCAATACTAGGATGTGTTCGAGCTCATAGTGAATTTTGTCACACTAGAACTCATAATACCCTTGTTTTCTATGTGAGGATAGTCTTCTCAGTCACTTATATCACATGAAAACTTGTGCATGCATTGAAAATGAAGATTATATTATGTGAATGAGTCTTATAAGATTATTTTGTAAGTGTTGGATTGATTGGATATGTCTTATATGGTATTAATAATCAATAATAAACTCTTAGCTTCTAAAACTCAAAAAAACCCTAAAATAGGGTTTAGTGACATTAAAAGACAGGTGGAATCAAACCAAAATTTGTAGGAAGGCTAAGGATCACGTTTATAAAGTATTTAAATCCATAATTTTTAAATGATATCTTGTGAAAGAATAAAATGTGGAGTGTGACAGTGTTTCTTAGAGGTGTTAATTTGTCAAGATAGGCAAAAATAGTTTTGGATGAGAATTCTTGTAGATGAAGTCAATAATCTTATTTTGAGACTTGAAACATTTTTTTTATCATTGAAAAATCTTGAGTAATTTGTTTTCAGGTGGATAAATAACCTAATAAGTGATTTGACCTACTAAGAGCCAATTATGCCTAGAGACCTAAAATAAAAAATTGGTCCAGAATTGATATTTTTAAGAAACCAATGAATGAAGATTGGTTTATTCATAGTAGATATATATATATATATATATATATATAAAGGACTTTAAAAATATTATCTAAGGATTTTAAGAGTCAAAATCATCATTCTTAAGGCCTAAGTATTCTAAAATAGTCTTGTATCAATCTTGAGACAAAGTTTAGGTTTTGGATTATCAAGTTTCTTAGTGGATGTTTGAACCCATACAAAGGAATTATCTGAGTCAAATGATAGTATCATAAGCCTTTCAATAGTCTAAATAAGGGAATGATTCAAAAACATATATTTATAAGTTGTAAAGAGTTTATATCAAGACTCAATTTGGTTATCTCCAAAGTTGCAAGTTCCCCATAAAAGAGTTAAGAAGGAAACATCCATCAAGTGACATCACCTATCTAAAGGCCTTAAAATAACATACATCATTTAAACATAACCATACATATATTTATATATAGGCATACAAAAAAGTACATCATATAAGACATTCTAATCATAAAATAACCTCCCTATCTTTGCCTTCCTTTAAGAATACACTCCCTAGGATACCCTACTTGTAGATGGAGATATCTTGAATGCTTTGGATTGCTCCAAGTTCTAAATATAGGTCCTATGTTGATAGCTTGATTGCAGTTGAACCTGTTCAAATACAAATATTATTATAAAATTAACATATTACATATGAAAGTAAGTTAATAAATTAATTTTAAGATAGAATAAAAAATCATTTAAAAATGCACTTACTGCAAGCTCATGGTCCTACTCAATCTGCTTCTGATGCTCAACCAGGTCAATGACAAGTTCAGCTAAATGAAAAAGTAGGTGAAATGATGAAGAAACATGAGGAGGTGTTATATTCTAAATTTGACTATTAGATGTCATCTGACAACCCTGCATACACAATACATTCACATAAGTTATATTTTCCAAAGTACAAGTAGTAAAATTAATAAAATAAATCTACTTTTACAATTCAAAATTATAAGTTAATATGTACCTCTATGAGTGACTGTGTGGATGACATTGTAACAACAATTCCTATGTCTATTTGGCTCGTAGTGAGGGAAGAGTGTCTACCTTAGTCATAAACTGAATAAACAATGTTGCTTAGTTTTTTACAAACTATTTAAGATATATGGAAATTTTTTCTCCTTTATAAAACTAAGAGTGTATTTAATATCAATGCACTTGAATTTTGAGATCCTTGATAGGTAAATTTAACTTAAGTATAATACTAAATATACATAAAACAAATGAGTGTATCAATAAGCACACTAAGTACATGCAAACTATGTATCTCCATGACCGCCTTCACCATAGATGAAATATTTGGATGAATTAGTTTTTAGGTAGGTATTTTTTTAGGTTGATTAGGTGCATGATATGCACCTATTTGATCCTATGTAGAGACCTTACTTTGACCCTAAAACTCACCATAGTCAAAATAGTTTAGAATCTCATTGAGGACAAACTCATGGTATATTTTCCTCAAAAAATAAGATTGAACCTCATGACTATTAAATTATGTATAATAAAAAACAATCCACTATAGGTCTCATAAATTAGATTTAATCAAGTTATGTTGGCATTGATGGATAGGGAAACATTTAATGGTAAGTGGAAATGGTGCATTGGTGGCTGGGTCAATGAATAAGGCACAATTTTTTTATTTTATTATATCTTTGTTCTTCACCTCTTATGTTCATAATTTATTAGTATAGAAATCCCTGCATATATCCATATATAATTCCCATTTGTAAATTTGACTCATTATCAAGTTAACTTGACCTAATACCGACTCTAAGTTATTGGCTAGATAGGTGCGGTGGGTGTTGGTGGAAATGGGATCCCTCATTCTCCTAATTATTTGCTCAATTTAAAATTTTATTTCAACTATATGTGAAGCTAGATCCTTGTAACTTCTTGGAGGATATTTTGGGATTGTAGGAGGGGTATGAGGTGGGTTAGGTAGACAGTTAGGAGGAAGGTTAGTATGGTGGCCTCTTACACCAAAGCAAACTATTTAAAAAACATAATTTACCAATCAAACAATGAAACTAATTCAAAATTAAATTAAATTAGGATTATTAGGTTTATTTTTTTATCACTTATCTCCTCTCTATGGTGGCATCATCAACTTGGTGAGGTTTTCAGCTTTCTAATAAAATTCACATGGTAGCACAAGCAAAGAAAAATGTGATCAAGAAATGGCATAAGACATTAAATGGAAAATGTGAATGAGAAATTTGGTGGGTTTGGGTGGGATTTAAAAAAAAAATTAAATGTTAAAATGAGTATGCATTATAATGCATATGTGTTATAACACGTACATTTTTTTGGTTCTATGAATGCGTACACATTCCTAACACTAAAAACACATACACATTATGGCTCGGTATCTCAAGACTAAAATTCAAATAATGCATATGCATTATGGACATAATGCATACCTATAATGTTTATAATTCATATGTGTTGTTGCATAAATGTCTACAGAATTGTTCCCTAACTCTGTGCACATAACCATTGAACGTATGTCATGTGAAATCTATATAATTTGGAAGTAGTAATATTCAAAATTATAATTGTTAGATGTGCAATCATGCAATTTATTTTCAATATGATTCAATTAATCACTAGAGTGAGACCTTACTTGTATGTTTTGCATCTTGAAAACACTTTGTCATGAATTTAAATACTCACTTATCAATTTTCAACTCATTTGAAATCAATTGAATCAATTATATTTTTACCTTAGCATGGGAAATATAAAAACTAATAAACTAAAATACAAACAAGATTTTTAATATGTATCATTTATACTAAAATTTTAGATCATTTTATAAACACTAGTGAGAGCTTTCCAACATGACCAACCATGCTCAAAATGGATTTGTTAAAATTCAAGTTATGATAAAAATAAATATATATCCTTATAGTTATAGCCTTATGCATTCACTATCACTAAATGTAGACACACTTGTTGAATTTAAGCCCATGTAAATAGAGGATCTCCATTGTCAATGTGGAAAAATATAGTGGCCTGATATGATGGAGTCCACATACTTTCTTTAAACCTCTTATTTTATGTGTTTAAACAATTTATGATGCATGACTACTACTTATTATCCATGGGGTTCATGGTATCACACATAACTAATTGAGAATGTGTGGCATTTTATCAATTTTGAAAGCTCAATGGGTATAAGTTTTGTTCCCCTATTTTACATATACATTATGACTTATGTGGCTTTGAGGAACTCTTGAGATATGTTCCATATAGTGACACATCGCATGATCACATAGGTCACTAAATTCTTAGTCTACCATCTCTTTTCACTTTATGTTTCAATTTCCATCCCATTAACAATATAAATAATTCACCTGATAAGCACTAGTTATTTGATATGGTAACATGTGAGTGAGTTTCAAATGAGACACATGGAAACCTATATTTGGTCATGAGTAACAAGATACATGGTATTAATATGAATCCTCCTACCTCATTATATTTTTTACTTCCAATCACAGCACATGGTGAATCCATGTTGCCTTGAGGCCACCAAATTTACAAGGTCCATTTTTCATTACTGTGATCATTGTGCCCTCCATGGATGTGTTAGAGTTTTAATATACATTCATTTTTGCTTGAAATCCATGATTGCGACCAAAATTATCTAAGTCGCCATTTGATTGTCCTTGGGATCAAACTAAGAACCTCCCAAGTATAAGACTTTGTCAATGATGAAATATTTTCTAAACCTTTACTAAACCAAACAATGAGCCACTTGTGATATATTGATAGAATCAAAAATGGCATTTAAATATTTTCAATTCATAATATTAAAGAGGAAATGTTATTAATTTTTGAAAGAAAGGTTTTTAAAAACTATTACATTACGTATTTTTCTTGACAAATAATTGGGTCCATGACTTGCAGTTTAGGCTTGGGCTATAAAACCAAAACTCTCCTTGTGGCCACTACAATTTAGCATATGAATATACATTTTCATGGGGTCATGATATCATGAGATCATGGGGATGGATTATTATAAAACCCTTCTTCATATACTTGTGACTTTGTACATTAAAGTTTAACATGCACTTATGTCCAAGATTGCACAAGAGTTATAAATGAGGTGCATGAATCATATACTTGGGACTTAGATATTAAAAGGGTCCATGAATTTTAATTTGAAATTTGTGATTTAGGATACAAATTTGACCTATTAATTGAGCTACAACATAAGTGAATCACAATATGAAATGGACCTTGGAATGGAATTTTACAATAAGATTAAACTAGTAGAATAATATGGATAAATGAAATGATAAAGTAAGAGGCAAGGAAACACCAAGGAAATCACCATCATATAATGTAAATTAAGGGTAACCCTCAAGAGTAACCCAAACACTTATGAAACCCTTGCATATTCTAAAAAATGGAACCTCAATATTTCATAGAACCTTTTGGGCCCCAAAATTCTATACAATTATGGGTCGGGTACACCCCATTAGTATTCTAATATCCTAGAATCCTCTTGATAGAATTAGACATATGCCTTATCTTAAGTAGAATAAATACTCAAAACTACTCTAAATCCTTCAATGAGACTTAGCCCAATTGAATTGAAACATAAGCATGAGTTATATACTATTTTGATACTCCACTTATTCAAAAAATATTGAAACACCAACAAAATAAATAGAACATAAATGGAAAATAAAAATCTAGACTTATATACACTTTAATAATCACTCTAAATGAAACCTTAAATTAAGGAAATGCTTGAGGTGTTTTCCATTAATAGGAAACTCCAACTCTTCGCCATCAATATCTCTATGAAAAGATATGTTCTCATCAATTAGTATGTATATTCCATAAGAACCAACTATATACGATCAAACATTCCATGATTTTCATTCTCTTCATGTCTTCTATCACAAATCAAAACCCAATATCTAAATTCAATATTCCTCACTATGTCATTTTATCAAACAACTTATTCACTTTCTCATTAAATTTCAAACACATTTCATGTAAATCTCTTATACCTTCATCCAACTCAATAAGTTTATTTATTATTTCGACATTAAGATCAAATTCTTCCTCATTCATAACTTGTAAAAACTAAAATTTGGAATCTCAATTTTCATAAACAATGTATCATTCATTCCATATACCAATTCAAAAGGAATCTTACCCATGTAAATTTTGAAGGTTATCCTATCCAACCATATCTTGAACCTTAGCATTTCTTATCTTATTCATTTTAGGAGTAATTTTTACAATTTAATAATTAATTTGTTATTAGACTCAACCTATACATTCCCTCTGAGATATTAATTTAAGTCATAAGTAATATTAATACTATATTTTCACACAATTATTGAAATGGTCTAGTTCTCAATCACATAGCACTATTAGAAACAATATTCACAAGTAGCCCCAAACCTTATAATGATATTATTCTATATAAATTCCAATATGACCTTGTGAGTAACATTCTTGGTTGGGATAGCTTCTACCTACTTAGTAAAATAATTAGTGGCAACCAAAATCCATCTATATCTTGCACTATAGTTGTCACTTATTTCACCAAAAACATGAATCCCATCAATAGTTAGCTCTTTTAATTTTATGGGACGTAACATTTCTTACATAATGGACTATGTAAGCCACTATGTAATTATTTGATCATATTTAATGCCTCATCTTCACTAACACATCTCATGAAAATTCCTTTAGGGTTATTCCAAACTAATACATTTTCAATTAGCTTATACTTCTAGGTAACTAACCTAAGAGTTATTCACTATGATTTACTTACATCAAGGAGACAATTCATATTTTTAAAATAATATACTATGTCCCTATTCCAAATAAATACATTTAATTAATATTCATCTACATCAATATTCCCTTTTGATATATTTATCTTAACAATAGTAATATTTTATTTTTCCATTAACTTAGCCAATTTGTGTCCCATCACAAGCTTATTATCATGCATTGTAATATCAAATTCTTAAGATTTATTAACACATCTACATATTTTTCCTTAAGTATAAAGTTTTGTAGAAATATATTATACCATAGTGTGGTGAACAAATGCTTTCACTTATGAACTAAAAATGTATTTTTGAGAATGTGTTTTATATTTTTCATGATTTACACTGCACTAGAGTGTAGAGCTAGAATATTACATGTTTCACATATAGTTATAATTGAGCATATATATGCATGACATTTTATATCATTTGGCATAGATTCAGGGGCCTATGTTCATTCATGGACATATACACATTTTTTAAATTCAAAAGGCATGATGCTATTTTATACACATATATACATTTTTCAAATTCAAAAGGTATGATATTTGTTCATGCACATGAACTACAATAAAATTTACATATTCAATCAAAAAATGATTTTTTTTTATAATTCAAATATATTGGCATTTTGGTCATGATGCAGGCATGATTATTCTTCATTCTCTTTTGATCATGAAACTATAATTTAGATCCATTTTATTAAAAATAATATACATTTAAGTCTAGTGACACATAATAGTCTTCGAATTACTTCTAGAAAACCCATTATGTGGTTCCACTTTCTATTATGGGTGATGTTGGCTTTGACTTTAGATACACTTAATGGCTTTAGCATCACTTCTATAAAACCCAAATTTGTTCCATCTTATTTTGGGTTAGTAGATTGGTTATTTACCCCCATTCATGAGAGTTTGAGCATGCATATTTCCAAATCGATGAATTGATTACTTAATCAAAATTGGGACTTGATCACTATGAATTTTCAAATGGTTCAAAATGAGGAACCATCTCTCCAAGTGCTTCTACAAGTGGGCACATCTATTTAGTATTTAATCATCTTTTAAAAGTTATAGGATAACCCAGTCTCATCTCCTTAAAGGTGTATTCCTTCCTTGCCATCCTTTCAATTTCAATTCTAAAAAATGTATATTTCCAAAATTAAAATATAGACCTTGATTACTTCATGTGTTATTACAATATTTGCTAAATTGAGGACCATGTGCAATTGGAGTTTATTATTAAAACAAAAATGTGTTGTATATACTTAGGTATAGGTTTTTAGTTTATCATAGCAATTTAATTACGAGATTAAATGGGGAAATTTAGATACCTAAATATGGTCGCAAGGACTTAACAATTCTAATTCTTGAAATATCATGAACTAATTTAATTACACTAAAAATATGACTCTTATTTTCAATTTTTCTTTTCATTTATCTATATGTTGAATTAAATTCATTGTATATTATCACTACTACACATGATTTTTAAAGTCATTTCTCAAACATCCTTATATCACTCTAAGATTGCTACTGGCATATGGCTAATTTTTATTCCTTATTTTGGACAAGTTCATGTTAGACAAACAAGTTTGTAGTCATGGACATGTCCTCCTACTGTGACTTATCCCTATGCCATTCAAAATTTAGCATATATAATCTTAAATAACCATATGGGTCATCTTACATGTTATGTAAGTCAACGAAAGTAAAAAAATTTATTGGATCTCTATATTAATAAATCAAAGCCTTATTTCAAAGGTACTTCACACACACACACACACACATATTACACTATTTTATATTGATTAGATCTACCCTATTCTTTCAAAATTAAATATAAATCACTATTTCAAATGGTGTACTTGGTGGAAAAATGCTTTTGGCAACTATTTTGAAGGGTATACTTCATTGGTAAAAGTGACAATGATGAAAAGGCCGAATGGTCTTTGTAAAAAAACTAACAGGCACTTTGAAAAATGCCAAAGGGCACTTCATGGAAAAAGGGTTTAGGACAAAAGTCTTGTAGGGTAATCTCAAAAATGTCTAAGGGTAAAGGCCCAAGACAAAAAATCTTGAAGGATAATCTCTAAAGGGAAAAAGGCCAATTCAAAAAGGCCAAAGTGTAGGTCTATAGGGAAAAATTGCCCATGATAATTACTCTGAAGGGTAATTATAAAAGGCCCAAAGGGTCTACTTCATGACAAAACCTCCCAAAGGGTCTACCTCGTAAAATTTGAAAGGTATGTTTAGGAAGTTTAAAGGGTATGTGCGCATGACAGAAAGGCTAAAGTGCACTTTCAAAAAGTTTGAAGGGTATGTTCAGAAAGTCTGAAGGGTATGTGCCCATGATAGGAAGGTCAAAGGGAAATTTCAAAAATAATGAAGGGTATTTTCAGAAAGTTTGAAGGGTATGTGCCCATGAAAGAAAGGCCAAATGGCACTTTCAAAAAATCTAAAGGGTATTTTCAAAAAGTCTGAAGAGTATGTGCCCATGATAGAAAGGCCAAAGGGCACTTTTAAATAGTCTGAAGGGTATGTTTAGAAAGTTTTAAGGGTATGTGTTCATGATAGAAAGGTTGAAGGGTGTAGACACCTAAAACTGGCCATCGATAACCTTCAGCTAGGCTTTTGACCAATTTCTATCAAAATGCTCAATTTGTCTTTAAAACATTAAAACACATTAAAAGCTTTAAAATTATCATAATTTTGTGTTGATTTTGGCTATATTATCATTAAATGAGGCAATAAAATTTATGAATTAGCTAACTTTGAATAGATCATTATGAGTCAAAATGACATTTTCGCACCTAGGTGCTCTAGATTGCTCTTTTCTACCAAATTTATTGTATGAGACACGTGCCTTTGTTATTTTGTATTGGTAACATCCTAAATGGGATAATAGATCCAATTCATCTAAAATCACAATATAATTCTAATCCAATCAAATTTTGAGCTAATAATATGACATTTTGATCAATTTGATTAATTTATGCACTAATTACCAAGATTTGCATCAAAGTTGACTAATCGTGTTTAAGGCTAATTAATATAAATCAAGATCCTAATTAATAATTCCATGGAACTTGTTGAATATTTATTTTTATAAATTGATATTGAATATCTACATCATCAAATGACACCATTTCTTGGAAAGACATCTCTAGGCCATAAATGCATAAAATATTAGGATTAAGCCCTTCCATGCATCATTAATGTCTTCCATGCCTCTTTAATGTCTCACTATCTCAAATATTTATGAAGGCATTTATTGATTTTTGTCTCAAAAATTAAATGTATTCTTAGCCACACATCTTCATCTTGAGATGGATGGTTCAGGTTCATTCTAATCATTTTTCAAACTCTATAAATAAAAGGTCGTGCTTATTGAATTTTAAGATCTTTCAAGCCAAAATTACCATGCCCAAATAGGTTCAAACTACATCTTGATGTAGTGTTATTATGCCCAAATATTGAGCTAAATCCATCACAAGCCAAAGGTCCCAAGAGGAGATGAAGGTAGCCACACTCCATTGATGAAGATCTCTTGAAGCACAAGTTGAGCAAACCAATGAAGGAGCCTGTTGTAGAAATCAATTATTTGGTAATAAATTTGTGTTTTGTATTTATATTTCTCATTTTTTTAATTTTTAATTATGTTTTCAAATATTTTTTCCTCACTAAGCTCCCCTAGTGTTTAGGCCTAGAGATGTTATGCTAGTTAGTGTGTTTCTTCCATTTTGTTCTCATACAATTCATCCATTACCATTGAAATTATAGGCATATAAGACCTTTTAATTATTTTACAAGATGATACTATGATTATAACTTGCAACACCTTCACAAATAGGGGCAAACTGTAGACACCTAAAACTGGCCATCGATGACCTTGAACCAAGGTTTTGACCAATTTCTATCAAAATACATAATTTAGCTTTAAAATACTAAAATGTGCTAAAAGATTTAAACCTATTATATTCAAGTGTTATTTTTTTCCAGTGTATCCCTAAATAGTTCAATTCACTTTATGAGATATCTAATTTTGATTAGATAATTTTGAGTCAAAATGATATTTTTGCCCCTGAGTGCTCTGGATTGCTCTTTTCTAAAAATTTCTTACACGAGACATGTGTCTTTGTTATTTTGCATTAGAAACATCATAAATGGGATAATGGATATAAGACATCTAACATCACATCATAATTCCAATCCAGTCAAATTTTGAGTCAATAATATGATATTTTTACTAGTTTAATTAATTTGTGCACAAATTGCCAAGATTTGCACCAAAATTGATAAATCATGCTTAAAACTATTCTAATCCATATTTACCATGCCCAAATAGCTTCAAACCACATCTTCATGTAGTGTTATTATGCCAAATATTTATCCAAATCCTTCACAAGCCAAAGGTGCCAAGAGGAGATGAAGGTAGCCACACTCCATTGATGAAGATCTCTTGAAGCACAAGTTGAACAAGCCAATAAAGGAGCCTTTTAGATAAATCAAGGATTTGGTAAGAAATTTATTTTTTGTGTTCATATTTCTCATTTCTATTTGTGTTTTCAAATAGTTTTTTCTCACTAAGCACCCCCTAGAGTCTAGGCCTAGAGATGTTATGTTATCTAGTGTGTTTCTTCCATTTTATCATCATTTTAGAACTAACACGATACTAACCATCCTCTCTTGAGTCAAATTCCTAGAACACAAAGGGTAATTTCAAAAAATTTGAAGGCTACGTACCCTTGGGGTCATTGTTTTGACAAAACTATATCAGTAAGATTACTATGGGGAATTGTTTCAAGGTTTTTGCATTGGACAAAATTCCTAATGACAAAAAGTTTGAAGGGCCATTTCGAAAGGCAAAGTGTCCAAGACAAAATTCCTGGAAGATAAGTTTTAGAGGGAAAATGTCTAGGATAAAAGACCCGAAGGGTCGGTGAAAAAAGGTCGAAGGGAAATCTTATTGAGCCAAAATGGCCACAATAAAAAGGTTGAAGGATAGGTTAGTTTAGTAAAAGGGCCAAGGATAAAATTCTCGAAGGGTAGTTTTAAAGGGAAAAGTGCCTATGATAGAAAGGCTGAAGGGTAAGTTCAAAAAAGTATGATGGATAAGTCTATTTTTTAGGATATGTTTTGGAGGGTAACAGGGAATGGGATAAAAGTATGAAAGAATAAGTCTATAGGGAAAAGGGCCCAAGATAAAAGTCTTGAAGAATCATTTTTTGAAAGCCTGAAGGGTAACTGTATTAGGTCTGAAGGGTTTACTTAATGGAAGAAATGTTTGTGGCAATTAACTTGAAGGTTCTACTTCATAGGGTAAATGTTCATGACAAAAACCCTGAAGGGTAGGTTGCACATAGCCTGAAGGGTAGGTTTAAAAGAGTCAAAAGGAAATTTTATTAGTGAAACTATATCGACAATATTTTTGTGGGGAAAATGTATTAGGAAAATATTCTGAAGGCCAAATTCCATCAGGGAAAATGTCTAAAACAAATATATCGAAGACCCAGTTCTGTCAAAGAAAGTGTCTGAAACAAATATGTCAAAACAAATAATTTTGTGGTAAAAAGCCCACAATAATAAGTCTAAAAAAGCTCAGTCTGAAAGAGCTCAGTATCTTTGAATAAGATAATGGATGAAATACCTGACAAAGAAAAATTGCATAAATCTGATAAAGATAAGTCCGATAATAAAATCCTAATAGAATAAACCCCATAGAAACAGTTAATCTATGAACACAATACCAACACAATATTAATGCCATTTTTCTAAAGTATGAAAGGATAATAGTCAATCTTTTCCTAGTATTTGCAAAAACATATGGAAGAGGGGCTCAAAGTCAAGACCATGATCTAAAAGAAGTGGGTCCACATTTCCCTATTGAAAAAAAGGGGGTGTGGGGTACAAGAGGTACTAATTAACCATTACGGTTCAAATTATGGTGGTCATGTGGATGTCATTGACGTTCATGTAGATGTCAATGATGATCACATAGACGTCAAAATAAAGCTCAAAAATTAAACTATTGGGGTTCAAATTATGACAAGTATGTGGATGTCAATGATGGTCATGTGGATGTCATTAACAGTTGTGTAGATGTCAAAATTAATATTGGTAAATAAACTATTGGGGTTTAAATTATGGTGTTCACATGGATGTCAATGATGGTTGCATAGAAATCCTTGACAAACACATGGACATCAAAATAAATCTCAAGAAATTAACCAATGGAGTCCAAATTTGATGGTCATGTGGATATCATAGACCATCATGTAGGCATAAAATGATGGTTTTATGAACATCAAATTTGAGCCTCATAAAATAGATGTTGGCATTTAAATGAAGGTAAAATCAATGACTAGTGTGCAATCATGCATCAATATCAATGGAACGAGAGCATGTATGAGCATGGATGTTTTTGTTGATGTACATGCAGTACTAAGTTATTTTCTATAGTTTTCAAGTGTCATTGAATGAACAATTTATTTTGTTCAAGGCCTATATTATTTCTATATAGCTTAGTACACTTCTTATTGTCATGTGTTAATGAAAACTGCTTCTATTTTTCTAGACAAATGATGAAGATCTCAATGATATATATCAGTAATATATTTGTGAACATTGAAAATTAACAATTCATTATAATTGCAAATTTCTCTATAAATTATTTAGCTTCTAGTGTATGGAAGAGGTAGCCCTAAAAATTATCAATGGAAATAGAGAATTAGTGATTTGATACTACCATGTAATAAATTTTCTTGGCATAACATGATTGCAATAAATATAATTGAATGTACTTTGGCTTTGTCACTCTGCAAGTTTCCATCTGTTATTTCCACAATAAACTAATTATCAACTTTTAATGTAGATGTATAAAGAACTACTACAGTGCCAGTTATATAGTAGTCCATGGTGTCCACAAGTTGTTAAATTGTTGATTTGGGGATGAACATATGCTTTGGATAAACTAGGTCTATGAGTTTTATCATAGTAGTCTTATTTGTAATTAAAATAAACTCATAGTCAGCAATATCATAAGTACTTTTTGGAGTTATAAAAAAGTTTATAATATATATCCTTTTATGTAGTAAGAGTTTTTATTAATGGATTTGGATTAGTGAATCTGCTATATTCAAGGTTATTGTCATCTCTCCTTTATTGTTTGTTAAATCAAATCGCAAAAGTTATCTTGTTTGTTGTTTGTCAAGTATTGTTCTATATGCCACAAGGACATTACCTTCAAAGATTTCTTCACATTTATGGTTGTTGATATCATCAATTATGATTTACATATGGCTTAAGTTTATCAATCTACATTTTTTTTAATAGTTATTGTAATTTTTAAGATAATAATAGAATTTAAGAAATAGAAAATTTATAACTGCATAACTTTTGTCTTGTCCTTATGATTCTATTTCTATATGTTCCATTTTGATTTTTTGATCCATTTGTGCTGACCTAAATGACCAATAAAAAATAATTAGCAATAAATTTAATTTTCTTATGGCAATGCAGTTATATATTTGGATTTACAAAATGCATATAATAAAAATAAAAATTGAAATTGATTTTGGAAAAAAATGTATTACATACCTTTTATTTTGATATCTACTTTTCAATTTGGTTGTATTCATTTTACATTTTTCATATTTGAAACTTGATTTGTAAAATAGAATCATATAATTCTTTGCTTATTTTGTAATACAAAACGCAAGTAAAATTGCATTGTGGTCAATCTAATATGCATGGAAGAGGTTGGAATCTATTTTTGTTCGATCAATATTTGTCCAACAATGGTCTATGATGTTCTTACATTTGTAGTTGGCATGTTTGCTATAAAAAACAAATTGTGGTTTTTTATACATTGCCATAGTAGGCATTGGGAAATTTTGTTTTTCATCATGTCAATATTTAAGTTGCCAATTAAAATTATATTCATATTATTATTTGTAGTTGAAGTAACATTTTCTATGAATGTTAATAGATCTGCAAGGAGAGCTTTTGGTGTTAAGTATATATTTGATATGTGGATGTATATGTTTGAATAGTTAATGTCAATTATAATTATTTCTAGATTTGGCATATCAAATGTTTCAATGGTTTGCTTGGAAATTACTTTTTTATAGCATGTCATGATACTATGAATATTTATTGTAGCAAACCAATCAAATTTGTCTGTTACCATTCTTTTATTTCACACTGTATTTGTTAGAGTTTCTTGTAAGAATAATACATGCACAACCATGAGTTAATTATCATGTGTTATGTTTTCTAAGTACAATTGCAAGCTACTTATGTTCAAAGAACATATAGTGAAATATTCTAAGAGTTTGTATCTAAAGTCACATACGAATTGCCATCATGTAAATTGTTGAAATCTTTGCATTTCTCTTTTTACTTCATCAGATACTAAAAAAAAATCTTTTCTAATCTATTTATAAGGTACAAATGTTTCATGTTTTTGACTTGAGATAGTGTAGTGTAAACGAGGCCATGGTAGTTCACTTGGTGAGGGTCAAAATCTAGAACATTCATTGTTAATCCTTGTAATCTATGGATTGTTCTTGCACATGTTATTTGAATAGGAAACTTTTCTCACATAAGTTATTTTATATTTATGCTTTTTTTTTTGCAATTCTTGCTATAGGAGTCCATTGTTTGTGAATGTGTTCAGTGTAAAAGTGTTTCATTTTTTATCTTTGAAATTTTCTAATATTTAAATCATAGAATTATACCCATACAATATTACTAATATCATTTGTGTAATATTTGAAAATACCATCTGCACCATTGACTAAACCATCAACTATATTATAATTTATGTCAATTAGTTCTACTAGAATTTGTTTTTTAAGGATTATTTATTTGGCAATATAGGTTTTTTTACTATCTACAAATTCTTTGTCAATTTCATTGGGTTGGATATGGTCAATTGCATTTAGCACATATGTTTCTCCTTGAAAAATAGTAAACATTTTCTCATTATGAAGTTAAACATCTTTGTTTCTATGAAACAAATATGGAAATGTTGGATCAAGTGGAGAAGGTCTATACCAATGGTCATTTAAGTATTTGATATCATTTTTTGTTTGCATGCATGTTCTTGTATTATTTAAGATTGAAACAAATTTGTCATCTTATTGTCTCATAACTTCTTCTAGTTCAAAGTATTTGACACTATTGGTCCAAAATACAAATGGTATTATTTCACCATGCATTTTTGGATTTTTAAATATCTAATTGTCTTCGATGGATTGCATTTAGTATAAGTCACCACAAAAAATTATGTTTATATTTCCAAAATGAATTGTAGGTGTATGCATAATTTGGTGAAGCCTCTTGTGTATGTTATAAATCATATGGCTCCTATTACAGATACCTCATCAATAAGTATTATGCACAATTATTCATATTTTTTAGTCATTGTATCCAAAGTATTTGAATCCAATGGGAGCATTGTAGACATTTTGTGGGGTAATTGGAAAATAGAGTGGGTAATTGCACCATTTGCATTGTATGTAGCTTTTCCAGTAAATGTAACATTAATATTTTTTGGTTTAAGAGGATCACTATCAAGTTGTTTATTGTAAAAGTGACATATTACTTGGTATATCACTTTTGTTGTATATGTTTTTTCTATTCTTGCTCCACTTATGAAGATTAAATACAATGGCTCATTTGGAGATAATATTTTCCTCATTATGATATCTTTTACAATATGTTTATGATTTGACTATTTTTGTGAGTTGAAATAGTCTTCTTTGCTTATGAGGAATGGTTGTTTGATAATTTCAAGTGTGTTTCTTCTTTTGGTATCTATTTTTGTTTTATTTGTGATATGCTTTATGTCGGCATTGATATCATATTTTTCAGTTGTCACAAAGCATTTTTCAAGTTCATTTTCATTGTTGATATCAAATATTATATTTTTTTTCTTTGCAGATCTGTAATGGTAGTGTCAATGTTCACCCACTTTAATTGTAATTGTGCATTGAAATTACACTCCATATTTTCTATGTTTTCTTTATGCATAGCATAAGCCAAGGACCACCTTTGAAAATTTTCTTTCAATGACTCTTCAGGTTCTTCTTATGGTATAAATAACATCATTTTTTTTCTATAATAGTTTTCAGGATCGATATGTTTATTGTATTTGGCATAGCATATTATTTGTGATTTTTTCATCTTTTTATATTTTTAGATATTCTCATATAGTATGTTATGTATTCTACTAGGCATATATGCTCTAAATATTCAGTGTTCCATTATATTTGTCAGTGATAAAAAACACACATTATGTTTTTAGAATCATCATGTTCTTGTGTTAATATTTTTGGGATTTTTAAAATGCATGTTCTATTTGACAATGGCAATGTGTTTATAAACATTATTTTTTTTAAAGCATAATGCAGTGTTAAAGATAGGACAATGTGTACATCCTAAAGACTAGACATTTGTTGATAATTAAGGAGAGTGTTACCAAGATTTTGTATGAATTCAAATTTGTTTTCATTTTTTTTTATAGTTCATCATGTACTTTGTAAAAAACAACTATCAGTGTTTGATCTAGCTTAATCATGTATAATGTGCAATATGTTGCTACAGAATATCCATCAAGAATAAATTATGTATCTGTGTTTGCATACCAAAGGTTGGGAACATAAATTGCAAAAGAATTTGTCCACATGTCCATTGGTTCTCTTTTTAATATTATAATAGCATAGGCAATTAGCGATTGCAATAATGTCAAATATCTCTCAGTTAAATTCTCATTTTTTAAAAACATTTCAAATATTATGCTTTTTTCATATTTTCTATTTTCAAGTTCTTTCAGAAGAGCTTTGGAATAATTTTTAGTTTCATCATCCTTGTTTTCTAAAGGTTGTAGTATAACTATCCTATCCATTGGAGGCAACAAAAAATTGAATCTATAGTATAATTTCTTGTATTTTTACAAGTGTGTATATGATGATGTGTTTTCATTTTTGTTAAATTATCATCAAGCAGTAATGAATTATAAGACACATACTTGTCAATAAATTTTTCAATCGCTAAATTTTTACAATGGCCACATATAGGGGCATCATGTATCCAAAACATAAGATGAACATGTTCATTTCCTCTGTTTTGGAATTCTGTGACAAAGAAGTAGTCTACAATTTTGTCAAATAATTGCTTATTTTACATCATCATTCTATTTAATGCATTCACCCTATGATTTAAATAATGACTACAAATTATTTGGCTTCTTCGTATTATTGCATCAATATCATTTTCAAATATGTTTTCATTGTGTTGTGGTGGCTTTTATTTTTGTTATATTTGTTAATGCTTTGCATAATGGCCTTTAAAATTGTTCACCACTTGTTAAAGTAACAAAAAAAGTAGGCGGTCATAATTTCCTTATGATTACAAAAATATTTTTCTTTGTATTTTCCAAATAGTCAAGCAATATTCAAATGTTTTTTAAAGATTCAAAAGCTATTGGATATTTTAACATTTTCTCTATGTTTTATTTTCTCTTAATATATTTTGCATAAATTTTTTTCCCTTTCAATTCACCTTTCCGTATGCGTATCCATGAACACCTACAAACTTGTTGTATGATAATTTTAATTGCTTTGAAAAAAAAAGTTTGTAATATGAGTTGCAATATCATTGTTTTCATGTAAAAGTTTTCATTTTGCTATTTTTTGATATGAGAATGTTTTTGTAATATCATCAAGTTGGTTATAACCATAATATAAAGTTGGGAAGTTCATTTCTTCTGAAACCTCATCTTAGAAAATACCTAATGGTTTTAAGCCTTCAGATGGTTCAATTTTAGTAATTTTAATTTCTAAATCTTTTATTGAATGTGCACTTTCAAATCCTTGTATAAATGGTTTTGTGATTAGTTCTATGCCATTTTCAATTACATTGTTGTCAATGTCTTCTACATTGTCAGTGTCCTTTATTGATTTCCTAATTTTATTTTCAAGTGTGGCATACTAGTTTTTTTCAACTACAACTCTTTATTTCACATACAATGGCATTTTGTATAGTTTAGCCAATGTATCCATGACACATGTTGGCCTGATGTTCCCTCTTACATATGCATTTTTATATTCTAATTTATGTTTTACTTTAACTGAAATTGTTTTAACTTCATTTATACATTTTCAAGGCAATGCCTTTTGAATATAGTCAAAATCAATAGGCATATTTATAATTATTCCAAGAAATCCTATTTGTGCTCTTTTATATCCAAGTTGTCTTATTTGTGCAAAATCAATGCACATAAAAACTAATCTTTCTTCTACCGAACTTAGTTTCTTAAATTCATCTATGGATTTATTTTTTCTTATTCAAAAAGGACAAGCAGACATAGGCATCTTTTCTTTTTCGATTGAGTTTTTTCATTGTTTACATAGTTATCCTATCTTCTTTTACTCAAATTCAAAATCAATAATAATTGAAGACCAAATATTAGTGATATCCTTGTCAATGCTAACAATGTTTTTTTTTAAGTGTAAACATTCACAAACTGAACAAGCAATAGTAGGTGTATCTTTAATCTATTGTGAGTATATTTTGATTATTTTTTCCATTTTTTCATTTTCTATTTTCTTTACATGTTAATTATTTATTGTTTCATGTGTTTTTTTTTAAACATTGTAATTATATTTTTTGTTTTGTATCACACTTCAATGGCAGTTGTTTTTCACTCACATGTTTTCCTTTCCTATTCTAATAACCATTGGAAATTTATCACTGTCTATTTCAGCAATGTTGTCATTGTTTTGTTCTACAATATTTTCCATTATTATTTCTTCATGAATTTATTTTTTTAACAAATGCAATGTTTTTCCTCTCTTTTTTTCTAGGTATTTCTTTGTTTTCTTTTTTAATCATTGTTTCTTTTGTACATGGTGATATGATCGGGATACCAATCTCTTGTGCTCTTATTTTAGGAGACAAGTAATTGCATTTGTCTAATGCATTTAAATTCTGTAAGCATATTTCTTCATCTACTATATGCATAAGCGCATGAGATAAATTTATTGGAATCGATATCTAATGTCTTTTTCATAAAGGTTCATAATGAATATGCATTATGTCTATTTCAAATGAAATTATGTTGTATATTTTTTTTGGTTGTAAGTAGTTTTTGTATATGTTAATGATTCTTTTGCTTTTTACTGACCAGTTCTAAATTCTAATTTAAAAAATATTTGAAAGCCATCATAAATGGACACCCTCTATTTTTTATTTTCTATATGGAATTCCAATCATATTGATATATTCTTTCCAATGAGATGTTTCTATTTTCATTTTTTGATAATTCTAGTTGGCATAACTACAAGCAATGCATTGCATATTTGTCCATTGTGAAAATTGCATTGCAAAATATTTGTGCCATATAGCATCTAAGAGATTAGACATCAAATTCATTTTTTTTTAATAAGCTTATTGCATTGAATACACTTTTGCCACAACTATTAGCAAATGATGATGCTAAATAAAGGCCATAATTTTTTATTTCACATGAAATAGCATCCCATTTATGTTGAAGATTTTTATATGTATTTGATAATTTAAATTGGTTAATTTCACCAATTTTAGTACTTTCAACATTTCTTCTTTTGCATAACAAAGGCTCATAGTGGCCACAGGTAGGATCGTTGTCATTGAATAATATTGAATATTCTAGTATAGATGACTCTCTCTTAAAGTGTAAATACTTTATTTTTTGTATCAATGACCATAAGAAAATTGATATTTTCAACCATTTAGATATCCATTGGATACAAAATGTTTCACCCCATAGGCCAATTTTGGTTACATTTGTATCGTTCTTTGCAGAAAGCCTCATTCTGCATAAATAGGTTTCTTTATCACGTATTCCATGTAAATCATAAAACACATTAGAATGCATTTCATGTTTGTATGATTGTATTGCATCTACATTTGTATTAATTAAGAATACTATGAAATAATCAATCATTCCATTTCATAATTCATTTGATGTGTAACAAAAATTTAGTAAAATTTGAAATGTATAAAAAAGATAGTCACCTACATTGTATTTAAATGAATTAATTCAGAAAGGGTGACTATCTTTTAGTGCATCATCAATGTTTTAAAATGACATCTTCATTTGTTGTTTATATGTTTCAACATCTATTAACATTTCATTTAATCTGGTTTCTGGTTTCCCTTTTTTGGTTCTCATGGTTTCCCTATTGCATAAAAGTGTAATTGGATTGGCAATGACAAAGATGACATTTTCATTTGAAAAATATCAATATTTTAATCCACTAATAGATGAAGCTAAATTCAATCTTCATCTACAAATAATTGAATTCTATATAAAGCTTTTATGTAGAAATAAATCATTCGCTCTAATTGAATCAATCTAGATAGCTAAAAATAAAATAAAAAAACTCCACTACCTCAGCAGATAGGTGAATTTAATTATTCTAAATACTCTCAAATCAAAAAAAAAAATACCTTTTCAAATAAGTAAATAATGAAGGCAATCACAAAAGAAGCTAAATTGCATTTTTTTCAATAAGTAAATTTTCTAGAAAATAGTCTATAACATTTTTTATTTTTTTTCAAATGTATTTGTTTCAAATGCTTTAAAAAATAAATACAAGTACCTTTTTAAATACATCAATTGAGAAGGTAAATATAGTATCTACAATATACAAGTCACTTGGAACTCATTATTATTTTTTAAAATACAACACACAATATGACACTCAATAAAGACTATATAATCATAAATTTGTTTTGACTTTAATATGGAGGCAGCCCATGTAGAGGGCAAGTAGGTAATACCTCCTTCTAAATGATAGTAGAAGCCTACAAAATTATTTTACCATTTTGAAGAGTGTAATATATATATATATATATTACTAATGCAAAAATAGTATTTTCATGTAAATAAAGATCTTTGTAACAGTTATTAATTAAATTAATAAACCTTTCATTCCATTCTTCAAATTATAATAACCAATCTCTAAGAACTCTATCAAAAAAACTATATACTCATAAATAGGTGGTTACTTATATGTATAAAGTCTTCTATTCTTACAGATAGCATATAATAATTAAATCAAAAACTAAAATCTATAATTAGAAGGTGTTTAAAAAAACTTGTAATATCATTATCCACTGGTAGGTCGTAGTAGTCCCATAATAGAAATAATGCAAATGTGAAGAAACACTATACATGTCAACAAGTGCTTAAAAATAGAGGTTGCCTTAGCTGGTCCTTGGAAAATCACACATGGCTATAACAAAATCTTACAACTAGCAAATCTAACATAGCAGCTCTCCATCACAGCCACTGCCTTTGCCCTTAATACTTGCAATGAACCATTTAACCCTTGGAAAAATAAAAGTGGTAGGTACTACTAAGGGTCCCTTAGTCGATGCCTAGGAAGCCATTTGTGGATACAAGAATAATTTACAAATAGCCCAATCACCCTCTTCTCCCTAATCTCTATAATTGAAACATAGACATTTTGAAAAATAAATCCAACATAAATCTTTTTAGTGGACTACAAATAGAGAACTTAATTATTGTTTAATTTCAATAGAAAAATCATAAATTATTGAGCAGAAGCAACAAACATTATATAACTAGAAAAATTTTGGGTAATAATGGCTTTAGATTGGAGTGGCTCAAGCAACACAATAGGTGATGTTATAGGCAATGACTCATTCAAATTAGCTACTACATGAGCACCTATCCTTGGTTGTACCATATAAGTCTGATAGTTTCTTATTAGTCTCTTATGGTTTTGTGTCACATTTATCTATTTTCCATGCCTTCAAATAAAGCTACAACTATATGCTACCAAAAGGTGTTAACAAAACTCTAGCCGTATGCTGCCAAAAAAGCTTATTGAATATGCATTTGCAGTCTCTAGACTTTGAGAAAATCAAATTCATAACAAATGGATAGGATTTGGTTGAATAAAACTTGTACAATCTATGTACAAGATATGTGTAATGGAAAAATAATAAAATATTTCTATCTTGTACAAAAACATAAGAAAATTATAAATTTAAAAAGCATAACCTGTTCTAATTCATGGAAAAAGGTATGTTGACTGAAGCCAATGCTTGTGGAAAAAAGTATATTACCCTACCTTTATGGCTGGTACTAATAATATAGTGTGTGTAAAGTGAGAATTCAAAGATGGGCAAGTGATCCAATGATGGTAACATGGCACATTTAGTTATGGTTTAATAAAAGAGTAATCAATGATTCTACCCACCCATAGGAAAGATTTATTTATACCCTCGAGGTATGCATGTCATAATGGGTTTCCAAAAAAATAACCAGACTCTAAAAAATGACATCAACAAAAGATAAGTATCTTCTAAAAATTTGGCACTTAATTAAAGCTCCCTCCCATTCATAAATGGTGGGATCCTAAAGAATGACATTTTATGGTTAACTTTGATGGAACATATTAAGCTCATTTGGGTTTCATTGGGCACAAATGTGCCTTGCAATCTTCCCTTGGAAGATCTGATCATTAGAAAAACACCCCTAAGATCTAAGGCTCAAAATATTTCCATTTCTTCAAAAAACTTAAACATTTCAAATAGGTTTTATAAAGGGTTAGAATCAGAACCACTTTCAATAATATCTTTACTATCAAGATAAAAAATGAAGAAAACCTTTCTCTACTTGATGGACAAGTACAATTATCAAGTCTCATTGACACCCTTGACTCAGGAAAATCCCCTTCTTCACTCTCTATAATAAATCTATGTTAGGTAAAAAACCTTGCAAAAACAAAAATCCAAATAAAATTTTTTGGCAAATGGAAATAAGTGTTTTTTTTCCCCTTTCTCTACAATTTCTAGACACCACACTAATAGGATCAACAATCTCTCCTCTTGAGATAATCACCACTTATAAGAGACAATCTCCATTTAATAAGAAGCGAACTCTTACTTTGAAGGAATTCTCTCTAAAGATCCTCTCACAAATCATAATAAATTTAATAGCTTCTTCTCAAGAATCCAATGTATAACTTCACAAAACCAAAAGGAAACACTTCTTGCCCCCTCACTATAACAAAGGGTTTGTTTTGAGACAATACTTAAATAAATCATTTTAAATTGAGACTCATTTATTTATTTTAATTGTTTAAAATATTATCTAAAAATAGGCATCTCTAGTTATTATCTCAAACAATTGTCTCACCAGAGATGATATAGGATACCACTTATTTTGTCTTTTGAGAAACAATATCATGAATTTAATGAAGAAAAAAATCTAAATTTATTTTAATGCAACCAATTGATAAATATAGTCAATGATACCAAAACACTCTAGTTATAAGTATTATAAAACAATTATAAAAAAATTGGGTGAATTCTTGTACCCACAAGTGGATCTACAATATTTTTATTATATCAAAAAGAACAAATATAAAAGGGTGCCTAAATGTCATTAACCCTTGACATAGAATGGTAGAGGGATGAACTTCAATGTATTTCTACAAAATTCATTTCCATAACTATGATTCATTTGGACACTATGTGATCCTCATACTTTTTTATCATTTTATACCAGCTTTTTGTGTTGTATCTACTCTTAAGTGTAATTCAAAAAGATTACTCTTTTTTCTTTGTTGATCCTTATTTAGACTTGTGTCCATCAAATATGATATCTAACATGGAGTTTACAACATTGACAAGGGCCACACATTTGACACATTCGAGCTGAACAAGAGACTACAAAATTTCACACCACAAATTTGAACATCATAAACACTAAATTAATTTCAAATATAAAACAAGATGCATGTTCAAATCCATACACATAACTATGGACAATGCATATTCTCATACTTAAACTAGTTTACACCACATTTTTAAATAGTTAAGCATTATAAAATGTAACAAAATTTACAAACATAAGAATGTAAATCCTAAGCATAAATTATGAAATATTATTTGCATCTAAGTGGATTATAAATAGATTATGTGTATTACCAACATATGTTCCAAAAATTATTCCCATGTCTATTGCCCCATTCCTCTAGTATTGAATAGGATTTATTTTGACAACTAAATCCTAAGATTCATTAATTGAATGGTCAATTATAACCAAATCAGTTGGAACCTATTTTACAATAGAAAAGAAGAAAATAGACCCACAAGTTTAACTAGAGGATAACTCATCTTGTTATCTATAAAATAAAACACCAATTAATCTATCATGAAAGACTCTTAGATTAGTAATGACTAAGGATTAAAGTGACCCACAATCTAAGCATAAAACCAAGGCTCTTTTAGCACTGAAATGCAAAATATTAAAAAAAATAAAAAATAAAGAGTGCATGCCCTTTGAGAAGGGGGTGTTCCCTTTACAAAGTACATGTGCCCTTACATTCCAAATGGCACATTCACTTTGTAGTGCAAAGAGTGCACGCCCTTTATTTTGAAAAGGGTGTGAGCCTTTTGTAGGGCATATGATAGTTTGTTTATTATTTTATATTGTAATATTCAAATATCTAAATTCAATTATCCTTACTGTGTCATTTTATCAAACAACTTATTCACTTTCTCATTAAATTTCAAACATATTTCATGTAAATCTCTTATAACTTCATCCATCTCAATAATTTTATTTATTAGTTCAACATATTCCTCATTCATAACCTATAAAAACTAAAAATTTTGAATCTAAATGTTCACAAACAATGTATCATTAATACCATATATCAATTTAAAAGGAATCTTACCCATGGAAATTTTCAAGGTTATCCTATTCAACCATATCTCAAACCTTAGATTTTCTTGTCTTATTCATTTTAAGAGTAATTTTCACAATTTAAATAATAATTTTGATACTAGACTCAACCTATACATTCCCTTTGAGATAGTAATTTGAGGCATAAGTAATATTAATACTCTATTGTCACACAATTATTGAAATGGTCTAGTTCTAAATCACATAGCATTATTAGAAACATTATTTATAGGTATCCTGAACACTATAATTATATTATTCTATATAAAATTCAATACGACCTTGTGAGTAACATTTTTGGTTGGGATAGCTTCTACCTACTTAGTACAACAGTCAATGGCAACTAAATATGATCTATAGCTTGCACTATATTTGTCACTTATTTCACCAAAAATGTGAGTTGCATCAGTGATTAGCTCTTTTAATGCTATGGGACATAGCTTTTTTTACATAATGAACTATGTAAGCCACTATGAAATTATTTGGTTAGATTTAATGCCTAATTTTCATTAACACATCTCATGAAAATTCCTTTAGGGTTATTCCAATCTAATCCCTTTTCAGTTAGCATATACTTCTAGGTAACTAACCTAAGATTCATTGTGATTTACTTACATCAAGGAGACAATTCATATTTTTAAAATAATATACTATGTCCCTATTCCAAACTAATACACTTAATTAATATTCATCTACAACAATATTCCCTTTTAAAATATTTAGCTTAACAACATCAATATTTTAATTTTCCATTAACTTGGCCAATTTGTGTCCCGTCACAAAATTGTTAGCATGCACTGTAATATCAAATTCCTAAAATTTATTAACACATCTACATATTTTTCAAGCATGATGTTTTGTAAAAATATATTCTACCATAGTGTGGGGAACAAATCATTTCACTTAGAATTAAAAATGTATTTTTAGAAACATGTTTTCTATTTTTCATGATTCTTCTAGAATATTACATGTTTCACATATAGTTACAGTGGAGCATATATATGCATGGCATTCTATATCATTTGGCATATATTTAGGGGCCTCTGTTGGTTCATGCACATATACAATTTTTCAAATTCAAAAGGCATGATGCTAGTTTATACACATATATACATTTTCTAAATTTAAAAGGCATGATAGTGGTTTATGCACATGCACTACAATACAATTTACATATTCAATAGAAAATGTTTTTTTTTTTTTTTTAATTCAAATATATTGGCATTTTTTTCATGATGGGGGCATGAGTATTCTTCATTTCCTTTTGACTGTGAAAGTATAATTTAGATCCATTTTATTACAAATAATATACATTTAAGTATAGTGAATATCAATAGCATTAGAATTACTTCTAACAAACCCATTATGTGGTTCCACTTTCCATTATGGGTGATGTTAGATTTGACTTTAGTTACACTTAATGGCTTTTGCATCACTTTCAGCAAACCTATCTTTGTTCCATCTTACTTTAGGTTAGTATAATTGGTATTTACACCAATTCATGAGAATTTGAACATGCATATATACAACTCGATGAATTGATTACTTAATCAAAATTGAGACTTTATCACTTTGAATTTTCTAATGGTTCAACATGAGGAACCAGTTCTCTAAGTGCTTTAAAAATTGGGCACATCTCTCTAATATTTTATCATCTTTTACAAGTTATAGGATAGCCCAATCTTATCTCCTTAAAGGTGTGTTCCTTCCTTGCCATCCTTTCAATTTTAAATCTCAAAAATGTAGATTTCCAAATTTCAAATATAGACATTGACTACTTCATGTGTTATTACAAGGTTTGCTAAACCAATTGTCGTATGTAATTAGAGTTTCCTATCAAAATAAAAATATGTTGTATACACTTAGGTATAGTTTTTTAGTTTATTATAACAATTTAATTACTAAATTAAATGGGGAAATTTAGATACCTAAATATGGTCACAAGAACTTAACAATGTTAATTCTTGAAATATCTTGAACTAATTTAATGACACTAAAAAATATGACTCTTATTTTCCATTTTTTTATCATTTATCTATATGTTGGCTTAAATATGTTGTATACTATCACTACTACACATGATTTTTAAAGTCATTTCTCAAAAATATTTATATCACTCTCAGACTACTATTGGCATTAGGCCAATTATTCTTCCTTATTTGGATAGGTTCGTGTTATAAAGATAGGTCCATAGTCATGGACATGTCCTCTTAGCATTACTTGTCCCTAAGCCATTCTAAATTTAGCATATATAATCTTAAATAACCATATGGGTCATCCTACATGTTTCGCAAGTCAATGAAAGTAAAATTCTTGATTGGATCACTATATAAATAAATCAAAGCCTCATTTCAAAGATACTTGATATATATATATATATATATATATATATATATATATATATATATATATATATATATATATATATATATATATATATATATATATATATATATATATTACACTATCTCATTTCATATTGATTAAATCTATCTTATTCTTTCAAAATTCAATATCAATCACTAGGAGTAGTCATAAACCAAGTTTAAAGCATTAGAAATCAAGTTGAGTAAAAATTGCCACTAATCAAAGCCAAAATATTATTTGCATGCATATAATGAAGAAACACAATTGTAAAATCATAATAGGTGGGAGAACTACATGTGGCTTGATTCCCTCCTCATTGTATATGGATTCATAGGCAAAAATAAATCATAACAAAGGTAATTGGGGTCAACTCAACCCATTACACTTTATCTTTTTTTTTATAGGTTTCTAGCTCTCACAATTACACCTAGAGTTTCTAAGGAAAGGAGAAGGAAAATAGTGATTTTCATGTATTATTAAAATTATTATAATATCTCATCCTTCTGAGTAAACATAAGTTCAAGTGGTGGAGTAATTAGTTTCATCATTTTCACAATGGACAAATCCAAATTCAACATACAAGATCAAATTATGTAGTTTTCTAGGTAGAATGGACTTGTCTAGACATAGATGCAAACTCTGATTTTGGATCTCATCTATCACATGCCTATTTTATCATAGTAGTAATTGTCAAATACTTGTAACAATCAACAAAAAATTAATTATCTTATGATTGATTGTACTTAATATATTTAGTGTGTGCCACTTGTTAATCATTTTCAATTAATTGAAACTTTAGACTTAGTTTTATACTTAAATTCCATATATTATAATTTAAATAATATTTCAATGTTTTATGCCTTTTTAATAGTTATTAAATAAAAAATAGTGTAAAATACTTAGATTCATATCAAATATGCCCAAAATAATGTTGAACTACCTATGTACACAAGTTCTTCCTAGAATTAATCGAGACATCACAACTACCCAACATTATCTTGAGTGTAACAAGTAATGCATCAAACACACACTAATAAATGGGGCATATTGTACAAGTATCAACACCCCTAAGTAGCAATATTTAGTTACATAAAAAAAATTTGGTAAAACACTAACATTCTACAATTTATATCTATTTTATAATACTACAAAAAAAATTACTCTAACTTGCAATAGTCACTAATATTAACCAAAAAAACTAATAATTTTCTCTAAAAAAATATTGTCATAGTTGGTCCCAAAAAAATTCATTTTATTCATGCAAACCAATACACTTTATTTAATGTACTGAATGACAAATTTAAAATTGCACATTTACAAATCTTAGAACAAAGCAAAATTGAGGCAATTATTTATTAAATATACATTATTTATCATGCAATTTATCTTCCAATAAGTTTCAATATCTATGTAATTCTTAGTGTCACATTCAAAAAGAAAAAAAATTAATTTAAAAGATTATTAAAAGCAAAAAAATTATACTCATTTTCCTTTGAACTAGTTTGTAATAATTATGGTCAACTAATTTTAATGGAGAAATAACAAGAAGCAAGACTCCTAGCCTTGAGAGTGTTGCATAGAAGTCTAAGAGACTCCATTGTTGTAACATGAAGCTTGCATGAGCTAATCAAGCTAGTATGTAGTTCATGCTTTGGAGAATATGTATGTAATCTTACTTTATAATTAATATATATTTAATTTTGTGTCCTAGGGGTGTATTAATTAATTGAAGTGTTCCCACCTGGGTTGCATAGTATAAAACATCCTTTCATTGGGACCCATAATCATGATTCATTAGAAATGGGAATAAATCCATGCACCAAATCATGTTGTCCCATACCCTTTCCAATAGATAACCAACCTATCCATAATAGCATAGTAGGGAAAAGAGAAATGCCGTAACACAAAGTCAGACAATTTTTTTTATCATAAATAAAAGGCCTCAATATCTATACTATCAAAATATGTTTAGCACAATCCTTTAAACATTATTATGGTGGTACATATTTTTTGAAGTTAGCCCATCAGGGTTCTGCTCAATATTTTTTATAGTTAGCCTATCAAACCTGTACTCCTATATCTTTAACCTATAAAAAAACACAAAATATCATGACATATGAAAATTAAAAGGATTTAAATCTCAAATAAAATAATAATGATCATACTTAAAATTAAATCTTAAAAATAATTATTTTATTATCTCAAGATATTTATATCAAGAACAACCTATGACACATAAAACCTTAATCAAAACAATAGTTTTTTGCATATATATCAAATAATTATTACAATCCATGAATCTCTCAAATATTTTGAGGGCATCTTACAAGCATATGTTTAAGCCTCTATGAAAAATATAACCAAAAATGGGGAAAACCCCATACACTAAAGCATGTTTGCCCATACCCATTCCAACCATTGGATAACCTCCTTATCCATAATATCATAATAGGGAAAAGAGCAAGTGGTAACACAAAATCACACAAGTTTTGATATCATAAATAAAATGTTTCAATATTTATAGTATCAAAATATGTTTGGAACAATTCTATCAACATTTCTACAATGGTACATATTTCAGCAATTAGTTTACTAGGTTTGTGCCTCTTTGTCTTCAACCTACAAAATGATAGAAAACATCAAAAATATCTAAAATTTAAAATTATTTAAAACTTAAATGAAATAATAATAGACACACTTGAAAATAAAGGATAAAAATATAAATATTACCATACCAACATAATTATGGAAAACTCACGACAGTAGGTAGGGGCCGAATGGCTACGGCTCCAATATTACTTAAAACACTCTTTACAAATATTACAGAACTATGATCAATTTTTTGATTCTCAGGTTCGCACTGGAGCAAGAGAAGAGCATATGCTTGATCTTAGATCTATTAAACTCTATAGACTTCTCTATTTTTCTATATCTCTATCCTCTAGAGAGAGGTTTATTTATAGCATTTAGGGAGGTCCTACCTAGAATCTCTACCAAGGCAGTGTTTGTCCCTTCTTGATTTACAGCACAAAAGCATACTACAGTGAGATGTTGTTGGATGAACAAGATGAGGATAGTTATTCCGATGGGTCCAATAATGCTTCTACTTCTGTCAACAAGTCATCTTCGCTAATAGGTAGAAAAAGACATCTTATCTAGAAAGTGCTAGAAAGATGCCAGTGTAGGGGCCTATTATTGATAGTGTGTGGGTTGATATAGAAATAAGATTCCCACTCTAGATATCTCTAAATAATGGTGTGGACCACAGTACCCTACTCATGATTTTATTCTTTGTGAATATGATGTGGACCATATCATGTTATCCACCTGTAAAGGTGTTCATTATGTGATGTCCGTAATTTGATTCACCATGTCCATAGTGGATGCTTTATCAAGTTGATTAATTGATTGTACATAAATTCATTATTTAAGTGATTAATGGTAAAAACACCTTCTCTTCTATGATGATCTACTTATATGGAGACTGCATTAGACATTTGTAAATCTAAAGCTACTACATAATAAATTCTTGTGAACCTTGGATGCAAACCTTCATGTAGAATCTATTCCTAGATTAGGATGTTTAGAGAGTCAAATCCTTGGTTATGGATCTAGAAGTGCTTTTCTTAGGGATATTGAACCTCTAGGGTGCTCCTCCCTTGTTATTGAATCTATTTTTAGCTAAAATCTCCCCAAACCAAATCAGACTAGACCTCGATGTACCATCTACAAGAATGTTGTTGTAGTGAATAAATTTAACAAATCTTGTCTTACTGGAAACCTTAAGTCCACTCTCCAATCTATAAAATATAATATTCAAGAATTTATCCAATCCATTAAAGAGACTATACAAGAAGAACTTAATCCCATGTTTGTTGAGGTTTCTTTTATCAGAACTCAGTTGTCGACCATCTCTAGTCTGAAATCTGATCCATGTTCTATTCGAGGGAACCCTTCTTCCAATCCACCTATAGATTAAAACTTTATGACAAGCTTTACTAGGGCATCACTAACCTAAAAAACTCATTGCTACCCAGCAAGATCAAATTGAAACTTTGATAGTCAAGCAAAACTATGATATTCATGTGGCTGACAATGTGAGGACATCAATATTATAAAAATCTGATTACAATGTGGACTTCTTTGGAATAAAACATGGTTTGGCTACCTCAGTGGTTCAACTCCACAGGTACTTATATGATGTGATCAGTAGGGGATTACAGGCTAATAAGACTATCTCAAACTTCAAGCAACACATTTCCTCCAATCCTCTAATGAAGTTTGTGAGCAAGGAGGGACCATGGTTGGCCCTTCAAGGTTGTAGTCACCCTGTAGTGGAGATTCAGAATGATCATGGGAAAGGTATTGCCCTAGTAATGCTACCTCACCATTATAGTTTATTTTTGTTCATTTTGTTCTTTTCTTTTTTCTTATTTTGGCAATAATAATAATAATAATAATAATAATAATAATAATAATATCTTTATGGTTGCAACCAAATTTATTTTGAGACACCATATGGCTTGAACCTGTAACGATCGAGCAAGTATTCATGGTGTCTACCACTATGCCACAGCCCTAAGGGCTAGTAATAGATTTTTACTATGATTGATGATGAGGGTGTATGTCCTCGATCATCTTTGTAGCAATTATGTTATTATTGGTTGCCTCTTATGGGTCTCTTTCAAACTTATTTTGTTGCTTAGATTAATTTTGTAGATGTATGGATTAGTTCTCATTGATTTTGATCATATTTTCATGCACTTTATTGGGATAGGTATGTTTTGTTAGAGACAATCTTGTGTCATTTGGTCTTCAAATGATATCTGGTGCTACCAATTGGAAAGAAATGATGTAATTTTGTTTTTAAATATTAATATAGTTTTTTCTTAGTGTTTTAAAAAAATATAAAATTATTAATCCAACCAATGAAAACAAGCAAATATATATTTAATTTGAGAATCTCACATTAAATAATAGAAAATTGTATATTGGTAAATGGATTTACACTAAAACATGCAAACACAAATAACTATGACCATGTAGTTAGGTTTAAATTAGATGTAAAATAGTAAATCAGACTTAATTAATTATTCTAACTTAAAAAAAAATAAGTAAATATATTGGGGTTGAAACTCAATATGTCTCGCGTATATGAGCACAATAGTTTGGAGCTTCAACGTCTGGATTAAGATGTTGACTCCTATATAAGCCTTATTCTTAAGAGTGAAAAAATAAGAGAATAAAATATATATATATATATATATAACAAAAAAAAAAGGTAAGTGTGATATACTAGAATAGTGTATTTTCAACCCACCCAATGGAAAACATGTACAAATTAAATGTTAAAAATGTAAACAAAATGTTATATAATTACATTGCAAGAGCCAAACACATAAATGAACAAAGATTGTTTGCACAACAAATCCAAAAAATTTGCATAAAGTGCTGAAATAAACTACACAATTGCTTATAATTACTAGAAATGAATAGAAAATTAAAATATAATGATTTACCAAGGCAAAATATCATAGTGGAGCTTTGAAAAAGCACTAGACAACATTCTATGGAGTCAAGACTTAAAAAATAGGCAGACCATCCCTATTTATATATATGCAATAAAAAGAGGAGGATCTATGGCTTTGAAATGAGCATTCGAATACCAGGGTTCTACAGTTGCCTTCATTGCAAAATATTTGCCCACATATCTCTCTATTTTGCTTCTCATCCTCATTAGGGTGTAAGTGTCTTGTCAAACACTATAGTTTGGTGTTTTTGTGTGGACTTACATTTACAAGCCACTTGATTTGAGTTCTAAATTCATGATTTCAAAATTTTAATAGTGAAAAATTAATGCAAAAGCTTTTACGTTGCCAACTTAACCAATATGCCCACCAATATTTAAATACAAAATCAAATTATTTTAAATATCATGACATGTCCAATTTTTAGCCTTCCACTATAGTGAATTACTTTTAAGTTTCAAAAGCTAAAAATCATTTAAGCATTGGGACCCTCTAATTATTATAAAAGCTTATCCTTAATGTATTTGTTTGGAAATGTCTCTACTCTACATAGATTTGTGCAATAGTAATTGTGCATAATTTAGGTGTTACACAAGTATTGGTTGTGTATATTATTTGTGCAAGAAAATTTGGTTATACAGACTTGTGTGGAGAGTTTATATGATAGCTGCATAAAATTATCAACATGCAAGGATGATGGAAGAGTTATGTACAGTAGTCTGTGTAGTTTTGTTAGAATTTGGGTGGTTGTGAAGTGATTTAGTCCTAATATGGTGTTTCAAGGAGTTGTACAACATATCAATCAATGGAATGTTATTTGAATGGATCTCAGACACTTATCTAGCTGAAGAGGTACTAGTAACATCTTAATGGTGCTTTAACGCAAACTTGTTGAGGAGCATTACACATTGATCACTTGGCTCAATAGTTGGTGAGTGTAGACTCCCCTATTATGTGGATGTTACAAAGTGAATGTTTGTTAAAGGCACATTTCTTCTTATGAATAAGTGTGGACTAAGAGAGTTGTAAAGTACACAAGATATGTGTAACAAAGGTTGTTGATTGCTAAGTCCACAAAGTCAAGTGTGTGCATTGTAACATATTGTATTGGTATGTACCAAGTACACAAAACCATGCAACTTGGTTTAACAATTGTAAGACAATGATATCTATATTAATAATCAATAAGGTTATTGTGCCAAAGTTTTTACTTGAAAGGGTTTTCCCATGTGAAATTGTGTTTATGTGTGTGTCTCTATCTTTATTTTTTTAAGGTTAAAACTGAACTCTTCTTTGTATTTGTTTATCATGCACGAGTTATTTTCCCAATATTTGGTATTAGAGAACAATTGTAAGCTTTGTAGAAGTTTGACTAACTTACAAAAAAAAAAAATTTGTAGTGGAAGTCTTATGAGTGAATCTTATGTGAAGAAAAGGATTGAAAGCACTAAGATAGAGATCAATAAATTCAATGGTAAGAATTTTGAGTTATGGAAACTCAAGATGGAGTATGTCTTAGTAGATATAGTTCAGTGGATTGCTATAATAGAAAATGTACCCATGAGAATGAAACCAAAAGAGTGGGAAATTTTTTATAGAAAACAAAGAAGATCTATTTAATTATGTTTGTCATATTCAATGCTAATGATTATTTTGACTAAAAAGGTTGTGAAGCTTTTGTAGGATAAGTTTGAGAATGTTGTACCAAGTCAAGTTGCTAGTAAACAAACTTCTATTATAAAATAAGTTTTATTCATTGTGAATGAATGATAGTGACTCGATTTTAGAACACCTAAATACCTTCAACATTGTGTTAAGCTAGTTATCATCTGTGGATGTCAAAATGGATGGTGAAGAAAAAAGTATTACGTTGATGTGATCTTTGCTAAACTCATGGAAAAATATAGTGATGGAAATCACAAGCACTACATTAGAGCTAAAAGTGGAAGATGTGGTCATAACTCTCTTATTAGAGGAGATGAGAAACAAGTTAATGGAAAGTTATTAAATTAATGGCACCCTAATTGTGTGAGGTCACTTGTGATAAAGAGGCAAGCAGAGCACTAGGGATAAGTGCTCAAAGTCAAAAGGTAGATCAAAGAATTTGAATAGATCCTTCAAGAAGTGTGAGGATTGTGGCAAGGCAAGGCTTTTGAAGAAGGACTATAGAGTGGAAAAGGCCAAACTATAAGATGCTACACAGTCCTCAAGTGAGAAGGTCTCCAGTGATGGAAATAAAGAAGTATTTCTTGCAATCTCAATATTGTATGCATGTAATGATGTGTGGTTGATTGAATTTGGAGCCTCTTATTGTATGACACTTACAAGGGAGTGGTTTTGAAATTATGAATAATATGATGGTGGTGATGTCTTTTTGGGAGATAACTCAACCTACATGGTCATAGGTAGAGTAAGAGTGACTCTAAAGATCAAAAATGGGAGTATCAAGACTCTTGCTAGGACTAAGAACACAAGTAAATATAACAAACTACATTGTATAATTTGACAATGTTTCACAAAAATGTAAAATCTCAATTATTGGAAATATTTACAAAGCTAAAGTTTATAAAAGCTTTCTCGAGGTGGTTCCACTATGGGACCCAACTAACTTACTAACATTTATTTACTTACAATATTATTTAATTATACTAATAATATGAAAGGGGTGTATGTGCTCCATATTAACACTTACAACTAACATAAATAAATCTAATAGGACTTTGGATCAACCAACCCAAAAACTCTCCCTAATATTTTGCACATTCCTAACCTTGTGAGGAATTTGTTTTTTATGAGCAAGATGAATGATTTCAGTGTCTAAGTATCATTCAGTAGAGATGGTTTAAAAATGGTGTACATATCCATGGTGTTGGAAAAATCCCTGCACATAAGTACTATGTTCAGGGTTGATGCAATTGTAGTAAGTAACGCATGTAACAATATTATTGTTCATGAGACCAAAGATGAAACATGAACTTGCACATTGCTTCTAATGAAGAAGACAATGTTGTAGCATAAGAATTTGGGCAATATTGGTGAAAAAATTATGCACATATTGTAGATAAAGTATATGTCAAAAAGGATGGTTGGACTTTGAATTCTATGAACATCACATCTACAGCAAGAAAAGTTAGGTGAAACTCCCTACAAATTTTGTGGGGGAAAGTGAAATATTGAAATTGATACATAGTGATGTGTTCAGACCAATAGATGTCCCATCACTTTATAGGTTTGTCTTCTCTGTGTCTTTCATATATGACTACTTTTTTAAGACTTATATATACTTATCCTAAAGAAAAATGAAGTTCTCAATAAATTCAAGGAGTTGAAAGCTTTTGTGGAGAACCTAAAGAAGAAAAGGATAAAAAATTTGTGTACAAACAATAGGGGTAAGTATTTCTCTAGAGTGTTTAGAAAATTATGTAGGTGGAGTGGTATTCAAAAAAAATTCAATTCCATATACATTGCAGCATAATGGAGTTGTAGATTGGATGAACAGGATGTTGATAGACAAGCTCTAGATAATGTTGAGTGGTATGCATTTGAAGCAAAAATTTTAGGTTGAATCAGTGGCTACTGCTTGTTGTCTCATCAACATATCACCTACCTCAATGCTAGTTGACAAGACTCTACAAGAAGAATGGAGTGCGAAGAAGCCCTGCTTACGACATCTATGCACTTTTGGATTTGAAGCATATTCTCATATCCCAAAAGAGAAAAGATCACAACTTCACTTTAAGTCTATGAAGTGCATCTTTATTGGGTATGGTGTGGTGTCAAAGGTTACAAACTTTGGAATCTTGAGATGAAAAAGGTGGTCTGTAGATAGAATCTAGTCTTTAAGGAGGTGTGTAAGGTTCATGTACAATAAGATCCAAATAAGAAATCAAAGGAAGAAACAAAAAGGATGTGGGTTGATGTAGAAGCTAAAAACCATGTATACAATTATGGTGTGATGGATGAAGTGTTGTACTATTCAAAAAAAGAGGAGGATCCTTCAATTCCTACTCTTAAGAGGTCACAATGGGTGCACATAATGCATGAAAGGTATGGCCCACATGATTTTCATCATGCATTCTTTTTATTAATGACTTGTGGTGAAGACCCCAAGATGGTGAAGTAAGCTTTTAGTTGCACAAATAACAAGTCTTGAAAGAAGGCCATGAAAGAGGAAATGGAATCTCTAGATAAGAATGAGACATGGATTTTGGTAAATTTACCTTCTAGATAAAAACATGTAGGTTGTAAAGGGGTTTTCAATAAGAAGAATATATAATGGAAGGTAGATAAGCATAAGGTTCACCTCGTAGCAAAGGGATTCTCACAATTAAAGAGAGCGGAATCTAGTGATACCTTTTCACTTATTATGAAACTAACTTCAATTAGGTTTATTGTATCCATTGTGATAAGTTTAGTACATATCTATGCAATATTAGGAAAATACCATTTATGATAATAGAGCCGAACACAGAGTTTTAAAATTATTTCAAACACACAATATATATTATTTCTTCCACACTCTAATTCTATGATTATTCTAAACTTTACATACAAATATATAGGAGAATATTTCTTGTATCTGTGGATTCCCAAATCCCTACAATATATCTCCTCTGAAACTCCTATAACTAACCACACATCTATTATGATATAATCTTATAACAAATACAAATATATCTTAACAACAATAATATAATCTAACCTATCGTATTAAACATATGATTAACAAACAACTATTTACTATTTACCATCTGGTAAATATCAACTATTACTATTTACTTTTTACCTCTCTATAAATACCTATAATTTACTTAATGTGAAAACTAACACCAACACATTGTTGTTGCATTTGATCTTGAGATAGAACAAACGTATGTTAAATGAAATTTTTTGCATGGGGATATTAAAGAATAAATTTACATGTCACAAATTGAAATATTCAAGGTAAAATGGAAAGATGACTTGGTTTACAGGATGAAGAAGTCCTTGTATGGCTTGAAGCAATTACCTAGAATGTGAAATCATAAGTTTGACATCTATTTGGTTAGACTTGGGCATGTTTGCAACAATGTTGATCCTTATGTCTACTACAAGGAAGAGGGTGATAACCTTGCCATCATAGTCCTCTATGTGGATGACATGTTGCTAATAATAAATGATAAGTGTATGATCAAGCAGGTAAATTCTCAACAATTTGCAAAGTTTGACATGATAGTTCTTTGTCCTATAAAATTTATCTTGGGAATGAAAATAAAATGGGATCATGATAACAAAAAGCTCTAGATAGACTAGAGGAAGTACATTGAAATAATATTAGAAAGTTATAGGATCAAATTTGATTTCACATCTTTTCTAGTTGGTTAGAAGCTATCAACTTTGGAATGTTTAAAGATACATGAGGAGTTGGAGGACATGATTTAGGTTTTGTATGAGAGTGTCATGGGAATCCTAATGCACGTAATGGTTCATACAAAACTTTATATTGTACAAGTAATAGAAGTAGTGAGTAGATTCTTGTTAAATCTGAGCAAGGAGAATTGAGAAGTAGTGAAGAGGATATTTAGGTATTTGTGCAAATATTTTGATCATGTGATTTTATATCAATTCACACCTAGTGCAAGTAAGACTTTGAGTCTACAAGTATTTTTGGATTCTAACTGGGTTTGAGATCTTTATTGTTGTAGGTATACCAGTGCATATGTGTTAAACTTGTTTGGTGGATTTGTAAGTTGGATAAGAAAATGTTAGGCTAGTCTTATGATATCTACCACCAAAACTTAATATATCGTAGCTACTCATGTAAGTGTGGAGTCTTTTTGGATTTAAAGGTTGTTGCTATACAGATAATGTAACCATGAGAATGAAACCAAAACAATGGGAAATTTTTTATAGAAAATAGATAATCTCTATTAAATTATGTTTATTGGATTCAATGCTAATAATTATTTTAACTAAAAAGACTATGAAGCTTCTACGAGATAAGTTTGGGAATGTTGTACCAAACCAATTCGCTAGTAAATAAACTTCTATTATGAAATAAGTTTTATTCATTACAAATAAATGATGGTAACTTGGTTGTAAAACACCTAAATGCCTTCAACATTATGTTAAAGTAGTTATCATCCATTGATGTCAAAATAGATGATGAAGAAAAATGTATCACGTTGATGTGTTCTTTGCTAAACTCATGGAAAAAAATAGTGATGGCAATCACTAGCACAACATTAGAGCTAAAATTTAAAGATGTAGTCACAACTCTGTTATCAGAGGAGATGAGATACAAGTCAATGAAAAGATATTAAATTAATAATATGCTAATTGTGTGAGGTCACTTGTGATAAAGAAGCAAACAAAACACTAGGGATAAGTGCTTGAAGTCGAGAGGTAGATAAAATAATCTAGATAAATCCTTAAAGAAGTTCTAGAATTATGGCAAGGTAAGGCTTTTCAAAAAGGATTGTCGAGTGAAAAATGTAGAAAAGTCCAAACCACAAAATACTCCACAATCCTCAAGTGAGAAGGTCTCTAGTGATGAACATGGAGAAGTATTTCTTGTAATCTCAAGTTCACATGCATGTAATAGTGCATGGTTGATTGAATTTCGAGCCCCTTATCATATGATACTTGCAGGGGAGTGGTTTTGAAAGTATGAAGAATATGATGGTGGTGATGTTCTTCCAGGAGACAACTCAACTTATATGGTCGTGGGTAGAGGAAGAGTGACTCTAAGGTTCAAAAATGGGAGCATCAAGACTCTTGTTAGGACTAAAAACTTTCTTTGAATCCAAATATTTTACTAACATTTATGTACTTAAAACATTATTTAATTATACTAATAATATGAAAGGGGTGTATGTGCTCCATACTAACACTAACAACTAACATAAATAAAACTAATAGGACTTTGGATCAACCAACCCAACAAATCTCCATAGAATTTTACACATCCCTGGGTTTGTGAGTAATTGATCTTTGTGATCAAGATGAATGATATCAATGTTTGGGTATCATTCAGTAGAGATGGGTTCAAAATGGTGTGCATACCCATAGTGTTGGAAAAATCCCTACACACAAGTACTTTGTTCAGGGTTGATGCGATTGTAGTAAGTAGTGCATGTATCAATATTATTATTCATGAGGCTAAGGTTGAAACATGAACTTCCACATTGATTTCAATGAAGAAGACAATTCTCTAGCATGGGCCATATTGGCAAAAAAATTATGCACATACTGTAGACAAAGTATATCAAAAAAGGGATGGTTGAACTCTTAATTCTATTAAAATTGCATCTAACGTAAGTAGAGTTAGGCAAAACTCCCTAAAAATGTTGTGGGGGCAAGTGAAATATTGAAAGTGATCCACAGTGATGTGTTTAGACCAATGGATGTCCCATCACTTAATAGGTTTGTCTTCTTTATGTCTTTCATATATGACTACTCTTGCAAGAATTGTATATACTTATCCTAAATAAATATGAAGTTCTCAAGAAATTCAAGGAGTTCAAAGCTCTTGTGGAGAACTAGACAAAGAAAAGGGTCAAATTTTTGCATATGATCAACAACGGTGAGTATTTCTCCAAAGTGTTCAAAAAATTATGTAGGTGGAGTGCTATTCAAAAAAACATTAATTCCATATACACCACAACATAATGGAATTGCATATTTGATGAACGGGATGTTGATGGACAAGGTCTAGAGAATGTTGAGTGTTGTGCATTTGAAGAAAAAAATTGGGTTGAAGCAATGGCTACTAATTTTTACCTCATCAACATATCACCTACCTCAATTCTAGTTGACAAGAATCTACAAGAAGATTGGAATGGGAAGAAGCCTTGGTTGTGACATCTTTGCCCTTTTAGTTTATAATAACAAATTAATTACTAGATTAAATGGGGAAATTTAGATACCTAAATGTGGTCACAAGGACATAACAATGTTAATTATTAAAATATCTTTAACTAATTTAATTACACTAAAAAATATGACTCTTGTTTTCCATTTTTCTTGTCATTTATCTATATGTTGGCTTGACTCCATTGTATACTATCACTACTACACGTGATTTTTAAAGTCATTTCTCAAACATCCTTATATCACTCTCAGACTGGTACTAGCATCAAGGCAATTGTTCTTCCTTATTTTGGATAGGTTTGTATTATAAAAACAGGTTTGTAGTCATGGACATGTCTTCTTAGCATGACTAGTCCATGTGCTATTCAAAATTTAGCATATATAATCTTAAATAACCATATGGGTTGTCCTACATGTTTTGCAAGTCAGTGAAAGTAAAATTTTCAATTGAATCACCATATAAATAAATCAAAACCTCATTTTAAAGGTACTTGAGATATATATATACCCTATTCTTTCTAAATTCAATATCAATCACTAGGAGTAGTCATAAACCAAGTCTAAAGTGTTAGAAATCAAGTTAAGTAAGAATTACCACTAATCAAAACCAAATTATTCGTTGCATCCATATAATGAAGAAACACAATTGCACAATCATAATAGGTGGGATAACTACGTGTGGCTTGATTCCCTCCTCATAGTATATGGATTCATAGGCAACAATAAATCATAATGAAGGCGATTGAGTTGAGCTCAACCTATTACACTTTATCTTCTTTTTTGTAGGTTTTTAGCTCTCACAATTACAATTAGGGTTTCTAAGGAAAGGAGAAGAAAAATAGTGATTTTCATGTGTTAATGAAATGATTATAATATCACATCCTTTTGAGTAAACACAAGTGCAAGTGGTGGAGTAATCATAGTTTCATCATTTTCACAACGAACAAATTTGAAATCAACATACACGATCAAACTACGTAGTTTTCTAGGGAACACAGACTTGTCTAGACATAGTTTCAAACTCTAATTTTGGATTCAATCTATCACATGCCTATTTTATCATATTATTCATTGTCATATACCTGCAACAATCAACCAAAAAAAAATTAAAAAAATATTTATCTTATGATTGGTTGTACTTAACATATTTAATGTGTGTCACTTGTCAATCAATTTCAATTAATTCAAACTCTAGATTCAATTTTATACTTAAATTTAATGTATTATAATTTAAATAATATTTCAATGTTTTTTGCCTTTTTAACACTACTAAATAAAAAATAGTGTAAGACACTTAGATTCATATTAGATATGCCCAAAATATTGTTGAACAACTACATACATACACAAGTTCTTCTTAGAATGAACCTAGACATACCACAACTGCCCAACAATATCTTAGTGTAACAAGTGACGTATCAAATCCAAACTAGTACTTGGGGCATATTGTATAAGTACCAACATCCCTAAGTAGCAATATTTGGTAACATTTTTTTTAAAAAACACTAACATTTTACAATTTTATGGATTCCTTATTTTCATAGGATAAATATGAGTTTTTATATTGTATATTTGAATTTAATTATGGACTACCTTTCTTTATAAGATATAAAATTTACATTTTATTAAAAAATATGAAATATTATTATTGGGTATTGCTAAGTTTTATTTCATCTATAAATTTCAAATATTATTTTTTGTTGAATGTATTTTTTATATATTTTAGAAACAATTTTTTTTTTTTTTTAAATTCCGTTCATAAATTTCAAATATTAGTTTTAGTTGAATGTATTTCCTTTACATTTTGAAGATAAATTTTATTTTTGCGTGTGTAACTTTCAAAGCCTCCTTTAATTTTATCAAAGGAATTTTGTTTTTCATTGTTTATTTATTTTCAAAATTAAATTTGATTTAGAGATAAATTTTGATAAAAAATGAAAAAGTAAAAAAAACTATTCATGATGGCAAAAATAAATTTCGTCTAAATATTATATCTAATTCTACTAAAACTATCTTTAATTTTATATAGTTATTTTAATTTATTAATATTTTTAATTATATAATAATATTTATTTTAATTTATTAACATTTTTATCATATCTATAAAATTTATTAATAACATTTATTAATATTTAAGATAGGAAATGTTTGAAATATAAGAGATGTATGAAATATAAAAGAAACATTGAAAGGGTTAAGTCCTCAAGCATTTAATGGTCATCGCAATTCTCTTTGATTTATCACTTTATTGCAAACCCTCTTTATACGAAAGAATTATCACTTTATTGCAAACCCTCTTTATACGAAAGAAAGCACTTTAGATGAAGAATGACCATTATTTATACTAGTACAGGAGTTTTGAAGCTATCGAAGGATAGCTCAGAAACAGAGAGTTGGAGCGGCCATTGTTACTTAGTATATATACATCTTATTATTCCCTTTACTACACTTGAGTACCAGTAACAGTACGGAGGTTGGAACGCGGCAAAGACAAACGGTAGAAGAATTTTTGAATTGTTGCACGAGCGTGACGAGGCCATAAATATCCGATCACCATCATATCGTTTTGTGGTGAAGGCCCTCCTGCATGATTAATTATCGATATCATTGCTATGAATGGCTTGTTCTCGCTCTCCGACACCTGCACATTCCCATTTACATTCAGATGCACAGTTACAATCACCGATCAAATACATTTAACAATAATAATAAGTAAATTAACCTAAATTATTATTTCTAAATACCATTGCAATTGCTGCACTGTCAATGTCGATGGAGGTGATATCCAGCTGGGAATGCTGAAAATCCCTGTAGGCCTCGTTATTCACGTAGATGTTGGAGCTGCTTGCCTTTTCAACTGCCTTTATCTGTGGCTTCTCCTTCAGACAACCTGGATATATCAATTCCAGTAGGCATTGTACTAAATCTACATCCTGTAAATTATTTTTATCATATAATCAATAAAAAGTACAGTAATATAAATGAATTAATTAAGCACAACATTTGGCAATTTTGTGAAGCAAAATACCTTGAAGCTCTCGGCAGTGCTATACAGATATTCATCAACATTGTAAAAAAATTTATGTGTTCCATTCTCGGGCTCTCCAATCACTGAGTAAATCTCTTCCCGTTGCAAATACACCGTCTGAAGTTTATTCGCAACTTTCTTTTCTCCGACATTGAAATCCGAAAATGTGAGGTTGGCAATGTCGCGATGGAACCTCCCCTCGTCGCCTCCAAATTTCTGAAAATTATTGTGTTAAATTAGATATTAATATATAAAACAAAGAAACTTGGGCTCTATTTATAACAATCGAGAGATAAAAAAAGATTTAGAGTAATTGTAAAAATTTCTGAATAAAATCGTGTTAAATTTTTTAAATCTCATATAGTTTTATTCAAAAATCTTTACAATTATCTTATGGACTGTTTCTTTGAAAGATTGAAGGTAATTACCTCCCAATACCAATGACCGACGTGTGCGATTTGACGAGGAACAGATATGTCGCCAACATTGAGTTTGTTAGGATTTGCGCTGCCCCCTCTTCCATAGAAAACTACCCCTTTCACACGAAACAGGCTTAACAGCAGCTGTGTCGTCTGTGCTGCATTCACCTGTGCCGTTACATGCACACCATTAGTATTACTGGATATTGTTTTTACTCAGTTATGTTAAAATAATGTGTGTACCATTCCACTTCCGCTCATCACCACAATACTCTTGCACCCTTCAATCATTCCTACATGGAACCTCCGAGCTGTAACACAATAGGTTAACTTCTTAAATAAACAAGTTATGTTATGATGCTCATGAAAAGCCAAATCTATGATTATTCAATTACAAATAAAAAAACATTTGATTAAGTAAAAACTACCAGAGACATCTACGAAAGAACTCTCCGAGAATATTCCATTAAAGGCTTTTAAAACTGCCAGGAGTTCTGGTTTGCCAGAAACTACCAGACCATAATACTCTCCCTTGCTATTGATTCTCTCAATCTTTTTAGCCACCTCTGGAGGAATTTCAGCATGGGAGGGGAATGAAAAGGCAATCAACAACAGTAAAAGAAAAGCAGAGGAAATCATTGTGTGAAAATTAAAGTGCCTGTGGAAAGCCATGACAGACTAACTCTGGATAAAAGGAGATGCAACTACTGAGGCTGGTTGGAAATATCATGCTCTGCACTCCTATTTATAGGGGAACGCCCACAATTTTCCACAACCAAAGAGGTGTTATGGAATTAATAAAAAGAGTTTAACAGTTAAGTAAACACATCTTGTCTTATATAAACATGTGATAAAGATGAGGAAAGCAAAGAGACCCTACCTCGGCAATCAATTTTTATATAAACATGTGATAAAGATTGGTATGTACCGTCACTTTCACATATATATAAATTTGCAATACTCTTGTTTTGGTCTGCAAAGGAGCGGCTGCTGTTATAATCCTGATGTTGAGCCCTCTGTTATTTTATTTTGCCCACTGCCCTTTGAAATAATCCGAGTTCTGAGTTGACAGGGATAATTAAAAAAATCATACAAATACACTACCACTTTTTATAATTAATAAATAAAATCAAGGAAACAATTTTAAAATAGTAAAATTAAGGAAATCAAGGAAACAATTTTAAAATAACAAAATCAAGGAAATTAAAAAATAATAATTTAAAAAAAAATAATTGTAAAAAAATCAGAGAAATAAACGATCACTAAAACATTATTAATAATAATATAAATATTTTTTTTTCTTCAAAATTATTAACTTTTTTTTAAATTCAAACATAACAATCAATACTGTATAGTGTAACAAACCTACCCAAAAAATTATATCATTCTTTCCCTTTTTAATAATAATTATCACAATATCTTTCACATAATTATTGATATTTATAGATTTGTTTACAATAAACCATTAAATGCATTCATTCATTAATAAATGTTCGTGTTTCTCAAAAGCTGGATCAATTAGTGGAGGTTGATAGGGATGTGTAATGCTTTGCTTTGTATTGTTCTTTACTCGTCTTTTGTTATTAAAAACAAATAAATATTAGTGTTTTATGTTTTTTTTTTTTTTTTTTAAATTAATGTAAATTATCTGACACTTCATTTTCCTTAAGTTTGTGTGGGTTAAGACAGATACGATCTATTAAAAATTATCTGACAAATAGATGATTCCTGTCATTCCTTAAATTAATGTTCATTAATAAATGTTCGTATTTTATTTTTATTTTTAAATTAATGTAAATTATCCGACACTTCATTTTCCTTAGGTTTGTGTGGACGAAAGTAGATACAGTCCATTAAAACTTATCTGATAAGTGGATGATTCCAATCGTTCCTCAAATACTATTCAAACCCATCTTGAAAATTATCCGACAGGTGGATGATTCCTGTGGTTCGATAAAAGAAAATGAAGTGTCGCTGACGTGATGTGGACATTTATTTTCACAAATAGACCCAACAGATGTAAAAAATTTATCACAAATGTAAGATATTTATTTTCCCCTATGGACATCTGTAAAATATCTAGTCCATCTTGTTGCTTGCTTTCAATACCACTTATTTTTACTATTGTAGGTGATATAAAATAACTAGTGGCTCCGTATATTATGGCCCACCATAAATGAAGCACTAAATAGTGGTTGAGTTATTATATCATTTATGTGTTAATAGAATTCTAGTTTTATCCTTTTTATATTTTATTGAATGAAGTTGATGGTCTCACTATGGTTCACCATCCATGGCTCTATATCATCAAATTTTAAATGATCTCCCTTGATGTCTATCCTATGGTGATCATTATTTCCACATTATTATTTTATGTCTTATGACATTGAAATCCACTATGTGGGTAAAGAGTATATCCCTTCTTTTGGACATCTTTATAAACCTTATGTTAATCAAGTAATTTTGTTTTCATGACTTCCTTATCTACTAATCAGTATGTCCTCAGAACTTCATCTATTTTTGTGTATTCAAAAGTTTGTACCTAATTCCTTATGGTGGTCAAAATTCCACTAAGATATCTATTAATAGAATTTAATTCATCTTTGATATATCCGACATACTTAATCAAGATTAATAAAATCACATCATACTCTTCCACATGAACAATCATGTAATTTTTGTAGAGGTTATGCAATTCATTGATTATCTCATGAAACATGTATCCAAAAAGTAGTGGTGTAAGAAAAGTAATTTTAACCTCACACAATTAATCATGGTAATATCCAAGTTATCCAAGATTTCTTGAGAATCTCACCATAGAGTTTCTTGCATTACATTTGATGGATAAATTTCTTATCCTAAATCATATTTTCAAACCAACTATCCAAGCTTTGGCCTCTCTTCCAAAGTTTCATCCATTAAATTTTGGAGGACTAAATTTATTTAGTTCCCAAGCAATCCATCAAATATTTTATGTGTCGTTAATGTCATGAGATATTATTTTGGGTCCTATTTCATGTATTAAACTAGGACATCCTTCTTGGTAAATTATTTTCTCAAGTTCCTACTCATAAGATGGTTCATGATATAATTTGATCCCTAATCCTATCTAAGAGGTATTATATCCTAGAGATCTCTATGTGTTGCAAGTATCTCCATGTCAACTGGTCTAATAGGCATGACCTCTTTTATCTCTCAATGAATCCATAGGTATAACTAATTCAATCACATGTTCATGATCTTTTCATCATCTACACCACTCATGATTTAAAATATATACATAAAGGTACAAAAGGATATAATCAACTTAATCATGAGAATAAATTTCTACCTCTAGGAAACCCAAAAATTAATAAACTTAACTCAAATATTATGCATGGTTCTCCAATAAAGGCTAAAAGTGTTGAGCCATGGTTTGATACAAAATTGTGGCACCTTCAATGTCTACTTCAAAACCAAATACAAAAAAAATATTTTTATAAGCACATAATAAATTTTATGAAAATATTTAGAGTTACACCATAGACTCTAATAAGTCTTTTATTAATGCAAAATCATCACACAAATAAATTCATAATTAATCCTATGGAATTAATATGGATTTCTCAATTTTAGTTTTTATTTCTAATAATATGTCAGGTTATGATCCTAATTTTAATATTAGGATCTCAAGAGAAATCTCTATTAAGGTTGTTCAAAGTCTAAAATGGACATCACCATTAGATTCAAAATGTTTGAAAACTTTGGTAGCATATGTTCTCTTGTCCTAAGGGGCATCAGCGATAAAAACTTGATTAAGAGAAGGATTGATACTATTTTTTATTATAATTCATCACTTAATCAATGTGTTTTATATAAATTTTAAAATTTGGTCTCTAGCCCATAAGGTCTCTCCTAACTATCTCAAAGTAATGGAATAGCATCCTATAACCTTATATTTATTCACCTAATTCTTATTCACATTAATATGTATGTTATGAATTAAACAATCATGCCCACTTCTTAATCTATTTGAATTCTCACTAATAGATATACATGCATGCATGCATGCATACATATACCAACATAAAGATATATAGGAATAGGATCTCCTATGAATAAAGATTCATAGTCTATCTCCTAATATAATGTCAGTGAGTTGGATAATAAACTCACATAACCACTCACTAATAATATATATTGCACTAATAAAATAATGTCCAACATTTCACCCCTTAACATCCTGTCTGTTGGGTCCATTAACACTTACAAATGCGACCCTTGACCCCTCATAGCCCACACTTTCAGCAACCTCACGTTGTACATAACTACACCTGACCCGCTGAGAAGTCGAGAAAATCAAAATTACGGTTTGGAAAACCACTGCAGTGACAATAATAAATTCTTTATATTATCTGATCATATGTCGAAGCACGAATAATATGTTGCAGATGAGTGGCTTCTTGAAAATAATATAGTGTGTGTAAAGCGAGAATTCAAAGATGGGCAACTGATCCAATGATGGTAACGTGGCACCTTTGTTTATGGTTTGATAAAAGAGTAATCAATGATTCTGCCCACCCATAAGAAAAATAATATTTATTTAGACCTGGAGGTATGCTTGTCATAATGGGTTTCCAAAAAAAAAAACCAGACTCTAAAAAATTAAATCAACAAAAGATCGGTATCTTCTAAAAATTTGGCCTTTAATTAAAGCTCCTTCCCACTCATGAGTTAAGAGTAAAGGAAATTTGATAAATCTTTGGTTAAATGGTGGGATCTTTAAGAATGACATTTTACGATTAACTTTGATAGAATATATTAAAGTCATTTGGGTTTCGTTGGATTCAAATGTGCTTTATAATGTTTTTACAAATGATCTGAACCTTAGAAAAACACCATCAAAAAACTTAAACGTTTCAAATAGGTTTTATAAAGGATTAGAATTACAACCATTTCAAGAATATCTTTACTATCAAGGTAAAGCTCGAAGAAAGCCTTTCTCTACATGTTCCAAAAAAAAAAGAAAAAACCTTTCTCTACTTAATGAACAAGTACAATTATTGAGTCTCATTAACACCCTCTTGACTCAAGAAAATCTCCTTCTTCACTCTCTATAATAAATCTATGTTAGGTAAGAAACCTTGTGGAAACAAAAATCCAAATAAAATTGATTGGCAAATGGAGATAAGAGTTTTTTTTCCCCTTGCGCTACAATTGCTAGACACCACACTAATAGGATCAACAATCTCTCCTCTTGAGATAATAAACTCTTAGAAGATCTAATCTCCATTAAATAAGAAGTGAACTCTTACTTTGAAGGAATTCTCTTGAAAGATCCTCTGACAAATCATAAACAATTTAATAGCTTCTTCTCAAGAATATAATGTATAATCTCCCAAAACCAAAAGGAAGCATTTCTTGCCCTCTCACTATAACAAAGGTGTTGTTGTGAGAAAATAATTAAATAAATCGTTTTAAATTGAGATTCATTTTTTTTATTGTTTCAAATATTGTCTTAAAATGGGCATCTCTAGTTATTATCTCAAACAATTGTCTTACCAGAGACAATATAAGATACAACATATTTTGTCTCTCTAGAGAAGATATAGAATACTATTTTTTTTTAATTTCTCAAGAGACAATATCATTTTAATCCAAACTACAAAGAGACAATGAATTTAATTTTAAATAAAAAAATTAATTTCTTTTATTGCAACCAATTGATAAATATCTTCAATGACACCAAAACACTCTGGTTATTAGTATTATAAAACAATTATAGAAAACAATTTGGGTGGAATATTGTGTCCACAAGTGGGTCTACAATAATTTTATTATATTAAAAAGAACAAATATAGAAGGGTTCCTAATTGTCCTTAACCCTTAACATAGAATGGTAGAGGGATGAACTTCAATATATTTCTACAAAATCTATTCCCATAACTATGATTTATTTGGATGCTCTGTGATTCTCATATTTTTTTATCGTTCTATACCCATTTTTCATGTTGTAGCTACTCTTAAGTGTAATTCAAAAATCTTACTCTTCTTTCTTTGTTGATACTTGTTTAAACTTGTTTCCATCAAATATGATATCCAACATGGAGTTTACAACATTGACAGTGGCCACACATTTGACACATTCTAGCTGAACAAGAGACTACAAAATTTCACACCACAAAATTGAACATCAAAAACTCTAAATTAATTTCAAATCCAAATCAAGATGCATGATCAAATCCATACACATAACTATGGACAATGCATATTATCATACTCAAACTAGTTTACAACACATTTTCAAATAGTTAAGCATCATAAAATGTAACAAAATGTACAAATATAAGAATGTAAATCCTAAGCACAAATTATGAAATCTTGTTTGCATCTAAGTGAATTCTAAATAAATTATGTGTATTACCAACATATGTCCCAAAAATGATTCCCATGTCTATTTCCCTAATCTTCCAGTATTGAATTGGATTTAGTGTGACAACTAAACCTTAAGATTCATTAATTGAATGATCAAGTAAAACTAAATCACTCAAAACCTATTTTACAATAGAAAATAATAAAATAGCCCCACAAGTTTGACTAAAGGACAACTCAACATGTTATCTATAAAATAAAACACCAATTAATCTAGCATGCAAGACAATTGGATTAATAATGACTAAGGATTGAATTGAAGCACAATCTAAGCCTAAAACCATGGCTCTTTTAGCATTGAAATGCACAATACTAAAAAAATAAAAAATAAAGGGTACTCACCCTTTGAAAAGGGGGTGAGCCCTTTACAAAGGGCATGTGGCCTATACGTTACAAAGGGCACATGCACTTTGTAGTGAAAAGGTTGTGTGCCCTATGTACTGCAACGAGTGCATGCCCTTTATTGTGCAAAGGGTGTGTGCCCTTTGTAGTGCATATGATAGTTTATTTAATATTTTTATAATGTAATGTTTATAATATGTATAGTCTTTATATTGTAATGTTTATAATATCTATAGTAAAATAAACATTTCAACATAATTCTTATACTTTAAATTTATTTTACCAAATATAAGAAATTAGTGCCACTCTGGGTATTTTGTAATTTATTTTAGACTTGTAGGAGTTACTATTTAGAACATAGTTTTTAAAAATCAAAGTTGATCAATACTACCTTTAAATTTTTCAAAATTGAGCATAAGGGTTTTTTGGTGTAACTTTTACATCTAACATATGTTTTTGGAAAACTAATGATCATTATGTAGTTTCTAGGCCTTTGGAGTTTATTTATGATGTTTTAATGAGTTATACGAGTGCTAAAAATTATTTTAACAAACCTTGTATCTCTCTAAAATTGCTAACACTGATAATATATTGACACAAGGATTCATCACACACTAAAACATTTAGACCATTTAAATTCACCCTATAACATGTTGAAGAAGGAATATTATCCCCTTTGTCACTTTGAGGTTGAATACAAAAAGTTCCACTAATTTTTTTACCACAAGAAGCAGTTAATGGAAGACTACACCAATAAGTTCCATGACTACACCACATGCTTGTGTTAGATCTTGACTGAATAACATAATGTGTTGAAGTAAATCAATGTGCTTTCACCATCTATCTCTAAGATGATAGAGTTTTTGACTTATGAAACTCTAGGGAAATCTTATTTAAATATTGGTAAGATTGAAACCAATGAAAACATGAATAAACATCTCACCTCTTCATCTGACACCATGTGCAATAGCCAACCCATGCACAACTCCTCATCTCATCCTCCTAAACAAGAGAATAACATTTTTTGCTAATGAAATAAGGCTAAGAAGGATACACAATCTTGAAGGCTATTGAACCTTCTAATTTTTAAAAAAAAATGGAAAAAAAATATTGGTGATAATTAGTGCCATCAACATCACTCACACACCCATGATGACTGAGACCATTCTATGAAATAATCCTTGCTTGTGTACTCTACATCTGATCCCTCACATAAGGATGACATTGATCTAGATGCCACTTGTTTGAGCATGGGAGATTTATTTCCACATACACCTATAAGGAGTGTTAAAACCTCTTCCACACTAAATTTTGGGTGAAGGTTTAGCCTCTTAATGTAAGCATTGACGTTGGAAGTAAAAAATGTATCATCTTGGAAGGCACCTCCCAACTCCTAGACAATTCTAATACTATGAATTTGAAGTCATACTCCTTGTGTGGGCTTTATCAGGGAAAAAATATACATGTCCAATGATAATTCACCTTGTATTATAATGTCAAACCTGTGGAGGATACCATCACTTATAACATTGCATATTTAGAGGTTTGTGACATCTTTCTAGGGACATCATATTTATATGAATAAGATGCTACATATCAATTCAAACATAGCATTTGTCTATACACATAAAATGTTACATCTTCAATGTCTTAAAATTAGCTCCAATGACCAAAGTTAACCTTGGTCTCTACAAAATAATGTTATAATCTTGTTTCATAGAAATAGGAATTTTTTATGCTCATGGTCTATCATGAGGTACCTACGTGGTAAATAAAATAGGAACTAGTAGTACACACAATGCAAATAATGTTGTAGTATTAGTAGTTCAAAAAGTTACTAAAAACACAATGGAATCATCATAGAGCCCAAATGTCTTCTAATAAATTATGCTTGATAAAATAATGCATATATTTAGTTTTTTGATACCCTCTTCTAAATATCCCTCTATATTTAGTGTATGTTATAAAAATATTGAAGGCAAGTTCCAAAAACAAGATCTCCTCAATAATGGTAATATTAGGACTATCTCTTCTCCTTATGGGTTTCTAATATACCTAAGACCTAAGAAGGATGGATACTGACATATTTACATATAATAACACACACTCAACAAAATCACATTCAAAAATTGGTACCCACTATTGTGCATTGACATCCTCTTAGACCAACTCTGATGCATACAATATGATACCCGTAATCTCAGTAAAAAAAATGGTCTCCCCACTAGTTATTTTTCTAACCTATAAATGCGCAATGTCATAAGTGATGAGGTCCTCCACAAGTTTGAATTTTTATTGAAATGTGCATTATCACTAGACCTATATACCCTTATCCTAATAAATCTAACCCAAGGAACATGGCTTGGAATGCAAATAATTAGAAAGGCCTAAAGCACTAGGGTTTGCATTGCATGCTAATGTTCTTCTCACTTCCAATATTAATGATGAGATCAAAAGTCCAACCCTTCACGCAAAATCTGGTGTGGAAGAGGTGTTCTATCACCTTCAAAGTATATATGGAAGTGGTGTTTGTGCTTAGACAAGTGGCATCTAGATCAATGTCATCCATCTACATGAGACTAGATGTAGACTACTCAAGCAATGATTTCCTATCACAATATTCAGGGTCACCATGGGTGTGTGGGAGATGTTGATGGTACCACTTTTCAATAGAATTATTGTCTTTAACAAAAATAGAAGGTGCATGATCCTTCAAGTTTTGTGTAACCTAATTAGCTTACTCTCCTTTTTGCAAAGCATTTACACAAGGCTAAAATGAATATCTATTCACATGTTGGATCTTGTACAAGACATCACATGAAGAAGTGATACGTGGCTTTAATATTTATTTTCCTTTGATTTTGGTAACATTGTGATAAGAATGCCCCAATGTGTTGAAAGTAAATAACTCTATCTTCACAGGGACATAAGGTGGAAGTTTACTAATATGCTTCAACACCTTATGTTTTTCAGTTAAGTTCTCATGTAAACATTAGGTGTAATCATAGATCTCATTAGTGTATTATTCTACTGACTAATCTAAAAATCAATAAAGGTTATCCACAAACATACTAGATGGCAAGTTTTATGTATTTTCTTATTTATTAGAATAGTCTATGTTGTATTCACTCCTCCAAGAAAAATTCCATGGAAACCAATGGAAGAGGGAGATAGGATATGTGATGACTTAAAAATGATCCATATTCATAAATTCAGAGACAATATGTAAAGGATTGTAGATATTTTATACCCTGTAGTTTATACACTATCAATGCAAAATCTCTACCTAGGTTGTTTGAAGAAATCATAAGATCACTCATATAATTTGGATACTAATGGTACCACCCAAACCACATGGTTATAAGGGGTAGAATGGAATTTAGTTTCGCCATTTTATCTTACCCATATTATCCCTAGACAAGTAAGTTGAACAATAAATAACTTACCACTTTTCCAAAAAAGTTGATGAGAATTACAGAAGGTCCAAACTAAGAGTCATACATAAAAACCCTCTCAAAATAGGCAAACAAAAATTCCAAATGCACTTTAATTAGAGGATCAAGGCACACGAGAGGACTAAAGAAACAATCATGATTTTTTCACTACATATACTTGTAATTTATTTGAAGGTACATATTCAGGGTCTTACAATTAATTATTACATTATGTTGTGGTGTAACTATTAAGTCACGATGATGGATTAAATCAACAAGAGAAAGCATTATATTTGGTGTTTCACACTATTATATTTTAATGAATTGGGATGTTTTTTTTGATAAAATAGATCAAATCTAGCAAATAAAATTTTAAAAAACATACAATGTGGACTTTTATTTTAGGATGGATTTGTATTCAAGAAAATTGACATAATGCCATAGCTTACATCAATGGGTTTAGCGATGGTTTTAAATGTATATATAGTGAAAACTTAAGGTGACTCTCTTAGTATCAGACATGTTTGCATCATGACATTGAATTTATATGTTTGAGGTCAAATAATTTGAATTGTGTTTGAGCACCATTTAAAATTTATTAGGAAATAATTTTTTTCATTAGATGTTTCCTCAGGGTTTGATTCAAGTTGCATTGATCAAGTTTTCTAATGTCATCTACTATGTGACATAATTGCATCAGTAATAAAAAATGAAAAAAATAAAATGCATTTATTATTGCATTTCAATTGAGAAACATAATTTTAAATTAGTAAATTATATTTTGATTGATTATTTACATAATAAAGATGGTTTTTGTTTTTGTTTTTATTTTTATTTATGGATGAAAATAATGGTAACAATGACTATGATGAAAATTGCAATAACTCAACAACCTTTTTTCATCAATATAATAATTTAATATAAATTTATTTAAGATTAGTAAAAAGTGATACCTACAATCCACATATTTAATTTACAAAGTACATAACAATCAAATAAAATTTAAACCTAAGGAATAAAAATATCACTATAGTGATCATAATATAAGTGCTATGAATCAATCAACTCTTACTTTAAAAAACATTGAAATTTTTAGTAACAATGAAATAAACCCTATGTAGTTGGGCTATATTTTAAGCAATACTATGGACTCCCTAAATCAGATTTTTTTTATGGATGACAAGTAGTGTTGGACAAGTTCAGAGATAATGATGTTAGATACACATTCAAGTTTTGTAAAAATAACCCTAACACTTTTGTCAAGAAAATTTACCTTCTAATTATAAAATTCAGACACATGATCATGGTTATAATGGCCCTCTTGATAAAAATCCATGGTTCCCCTTACATTACACATGTCAATGAAGTCTGGGTTCCCATTATATATATATAGGATGACAAAAGCATCCCTTGAATTGGGGAAGTTTTTATTTTTAATCTAAAGCAATAAAGGCTACCCCATAACAAATTAGATGGTTACTTTTATATATTTTATTATATATTAGATGCAGTCTATGCTATATTCACTCCTCATGTGTAAGTTCCATGGAAACCAATAAAATATGGTGATAGGATATGTGATGACTTCAAAATGATCGATATTCATAAAGTCAGAGACAACATACAAAGGATTGTAGACATTTTCTACCTTGCAGTTTATAACATTGTCAATGCAAAACCTCAATTACATATAACTTATATCTATCAATTGCTTGGAATATAAATATAAAAATAGAACTATTTCTTCCAATTCTAATTCTAAATCATATTAATAGTCATAGGCCAATTCTAAATATTGTTCTTACAAGCCAATGGAATCAATTTTTCTATCACTTCAATCAAATCTTATTTCTATAGTCATATAGTTACATAATCATGGATCACACAAACACTTTAAGAGGATAACTACATCAACCTAATGCCCATTTCATCTATGTAATCAATGTTCAATCACAAGAGGTTTCTAATACTAGCTCAGTTATACCATTAACCCTATTCCCATTTTTGGCAATTTATTTGTATTCTATTTCTATGCAAGACACAAGGTCTATATTTTGCAAGTCTTCCATGTGGCATTTTAGCACACATTATTTAAAATTCAATCCTTTTAGGTATTTAAACATGCTTAGATTGAAAAATTAGGCATATAGTCAACCAAGACGTGCCCACAGTTAGAAAACAAGGATGCATTATGCCCCTATTCACTTTATATGGACTTTTCCCACTAAACTATATATTATTGTTTTGTAACATAAAAATGTTTTTAGGTCTAATCACACAATTTATAGTCACACTCAACTTGCAAAGTTATAAATAATTTAGTTTTTAGGAACACTCTCTAAATTTTCTATCAACAAGTTCATGATTTTTTTAAATTATGTATTCTACTGTATTTACTATATTCTACTATATTTTATTATTTCAATAGTTTAATTTTTTATTTTATAGGGTTAAATATGTTTTTTTTAAATGTCCTTCAACCTTTTATAAATGGAGAGAAAGATAAGACCTTAAATATCACATGGAATGCCTCTGCCAATGGTAATTAAAACAAAAACCAACAAACAAGTTGTTGAAGCACCCACATTTCAATAGTTTAATTAACTTAATTGGATTTATCTAATTAAAATTTATTATGACATGTCCCTTGAAATTATAATAGTACTACCAATTATTTTTAGTGTCTTATTGTTTGGAACATATTTTCTACAAAATAATACATTTTATCATTAGGAACATTTACCCTCTTTGTGAAAATCTACATGAGATTACTTGTTTTTATTTACAATGTGCATAATCACTTATCTTGAGAAAGATGTAAAATTCTCACATATTTTATCTTTCCACACATCACCACAATTGTTGAACCAAACAAATATCATTTTCTCCCTTATGAGCTTATGTGGTAGTAATGGGGAACCATAGAGGATTTTGAATGTTCATGTTCATTTTTCAGGGGAGAATGAGGGTTATCATCTATTTCTATGCCTCTCTTTAATATTAGGGATAAATGCATGGAATTGGGGGCCAAAAGAGGGTCTTAAGTGGATATGTTTTTCCTAAAAAATAAGAAACCTCAACTTGTACAAATTATTTGAAACACTTAAACTCAAAATTTGATGACATCATAGAAACATGAATTGTAACATTTCAAGTCTAGTTTCTAAACTACTATTTTTATTTTGAAATGATCAAGTAGGTCAAACATCAAAATTTAAAATTGTATTACTATTTTATAAATATTAGAGTAGATAGCTTTCCATCTGACCCATCATTTTTTTAGCATCATTTAGTTTTTTCTTACAACCTTTTGTTGAAAAGTTAGATAAGATCATCTAATTTGTAATCTTTTTTTTTTTAATAATTTTTATTTTTTAATTATTTAAAAATTCAATAGACCCTGAAATATGATCAATAATATATATTTGACTATGTGCCCCACCATAACTACCTAAAAAATTATCAAAAATTAATTTTTTTAAAAATGTGTATAGAATTAGGTCTAGTTTGCAACCATATTTTTTTTCAATTTTAATAAACTAAACAAAAGATACATAAACAAATATAAACATGCATAATTATGGTATATAGGTCTATAAAAAGACATACTTAAAAATAAATATAGATAACAACATTAAAGTAATAAAAATATAAAAATATATATTTATTTAGAAAGAAGAAAGTGTAGTAGATGTTGTAGTAATATTTTCCAAAAAAAATTGATAAAATTCATAGCATTTAGCATGGCTAAAGTTGTATTTTATTGTTTTTAGTTAAAAAATACATTCAATTGTGTGTTTACAGGGCCATGCCTCACACTTGGGAATCCAAGCCATTCTTGAGCCCTCAGACATGTGTTTCTAATGTAAAGCATAAGAACTGCAAAATGATCTTAATTCAATCATAAATTATCTTAATTCAACTTTTGACACTGATTTTAGATCACATGTAGCTTTTTGTAAAAACCCTACTGGGGTCAACTAGAAATACATTATTTTTTTAATTTAAACACATATACCAAAAATAGATTACACCATGAGAATCTATGGAGACCATATAGAATTATCAAAGCATGATAATAATAAACAAACCTAATACATCACATATCACTAATCTCTAATATCATGAGAGCACATCATAATACAACTATAGAAGGTAGCCATATTAACTCAACCACAATTGATACAATTCTACAACCATCACTGTCAATATACAATAATGTAAATAATTAAAACTCTCATGACCATATTCAATGATAAGTACAACATAATACAATGTACATATAAAATACATGGTTCCCTCAAAGCATAGTTTTCAAACTCAAGTATCTGTAGAAATCTCAAGTGTCATCTCAATAAGAAGTAATGTTGTAGGGAGAGAGAATCATCTGAGTACTTTTCAACACCAATCATGGATCAATGATCTTCTACACTAATCCCATCAAGAAATGGGCCTCCATGAATGATTAGATAGTGATGGTATGAGAATCCAGAGAGATAAGTAAGTACCTATGTGTTGTATGATTTATAAACTAAACATGTAGTGTATCATAGAAAACCATTCTATTACAAGGTATTGTAAAAACATGTAAATCATACTCATGAAATTATAATGTCTCACTAAACATACTTTGGTCTATTTTTTAACAAATAATAAATAATAATGATCTATAAATCAATCAAATTCATACACACCACTTAATTGAACTATCTTCCTCTGTCATTGTGATACGAGTAAGTCAATGAAGTCCATCTCACTCCTTACTTTGTATCAATGATGCAAATTAGTCAAATACAATTCACTCATAAGATTCATTTAATTTACATCCGACTAGAAAACACATCATATAACATGTTAAACATAGGAGTAACTAAAGTATACATTTATTCTATCAATCATATGAATGAATCTTACATTATTTTCTATCTCATACTAGAAATAATGACTATAATTTATACCACCTAAATAAAATACATATTTTATTACAGATTCTAACTATCATATTTAATTTCTAAATATAGTACACCCTATGATAACAGATATTACCATAGTCTAGTATTATAAGACATAAATACTAATTTTCCATAATCAATCATATAAATTAGTATTAAATACATAAAAATATAAATTTCTATTTAAATAACTAGATATAATGAAGTAAGTCATAGTTTCTACGAAACATAATAATACATTATCATAGCATTCAATAAACTCTTAAGTTTATATACATGCATACATAATGTCTTGCTAACTATTATCAAACATACTATTTATAGTAATAAACAACACTCATGCATTTAATTAGTCAAATATAGATGTGAGTATAAATATACAAATTATAGTATGTACCATTTAGGTATAACATATATTTATATTATAGTACTCTATGATATCCTATACTATCATAGTTCACAACTACATAAAAATATATAAGCTAAATTATGATTTTAAAAATTAAATGATCTACATAAATAAAAATAAAGAAGTAAGTACAGGATTATACTACCTAGGTATACCCTAAGTTTAAACTACATACTAGCATTCCAAAATAACATAACTTATAATGACGCATCATGATGCACCATTATTTACTAGATATAACCAAACATTTATAAAAATTAATACTCTTAAAATAATTATTTCACACAAGTATTCAATATTAAATGGAAATAATTAACAATCAATCAATCATTATAGTAAAACAGAGAATTCATAAACTTATTATAACATTCATTTAAACATCTCGATTTATTTTTTTAAATTTATTTTAAAATATGGTTATAGTTTTGGTCCCTTGGACACCTAATGATTAGATAAAATTATACTTATAGCTACAAGCTTAAGCTTATGACCTAACATAGCCACTTTTATTATGTATTTATATTGCATACTTAATTCATGTGTACATATAACAAAATAAGACTCAAAAGATAATCCAAACTAGTATTTGTTATACGTTTTAAGAGTTTAAATGCATGTATCGGTTAAATTAATTGCATGCAAAAAATTTAACGTAGTTCATAATCTACCCATGAAATTATAACCATAAGAATACACCCCTATATATATATATATATATATATATATATATATATATATATATATATATATATATTCACCTGTATTTATTATTAATCATACCGTAACTTGTCTTAATGATACATTCACATTTCATGTTTGTTTCACAAATTATAGATATCCTACTAAAAAGTAGTGGATAAAAATGTAGTAGTAAAAATGCAGTATGATAAAAATGTAGTATGACAAAAATATCATAAGGAAAAAAGATAACAAAGTAAAATGTATAGGTATTGGTAAAATCATAAAAATATCATGAATTTTTAACTAAAGGTCCAAACTTACAAAATCATATTTTTTTCTGTTATTTTACTTGTAAATTTGGTGCATTAATTTTCTACCATAAAATGTTAACTACTATCACCAAAATAAAATAAACAACAAATAAATAATGTGATAATCACTAAAATGTCTCAATCATGCTCTTCATAAAAAATTTGTGACATTACCAATATTGTTATGTTTTTCCTCACTATGTTTTTTTTTCATGATGTTTTTGTCATACTACGTTTAAATACCACTACATTTTTATTCGCTATTTTATCACATGCAGTTAAATTATATGATAAGCAACTCTTCATATGAAAATAAGGACTATATTGGGTTGTTTATTTAGCCCACACCTCATTAAATCCTCAAAGGAAAAATTAATCACACATAACACTTATAGTTATTGGTATTCCCAAAGAGGTTTTCATGAGATTATTCAACTATTTAATATAGAAAATGTTGACTATATTTTATAATCTAGCTATCATGCCTAATCAAATCTGAGGCTTCTATATACATCCATAAATATGTAAGTTGAAAGCTTATTGATATAGGTTAGTATACACCAATAATTCACAACTATTAAATTTTATATACGGAATTGACGATTGTTTTAGTTCATATGTTATCAACCATAACGTATACTTCACAAAAATCCATTATTCCCCTCCATTACACATGTCAAATGACATCTGGGTTCCCATTTTATATATATATATATATATATATATATATATATGATGATGATGATGATGATGATGATGATGATGATGATGATGACAAAAGCATCACTGAAAGTGGGGAAGTTTTCATTTTTAAGCTGAAGTAATAAAGGCTACCCCATAATATATTAGATGATAAATTTTATGTATTTTATTATATATTAGACATAGTATATGTTATATTCACTCCTCAAGAGGAAATTCCATGGAAACCAATAAAATATGGTGATAGGATATGTGATGACTTCAGAATGATCCATATTCATAAAGTCAGAGATGACATACAAAGGATTGTAGACATTTTCCACCTTGCATATATAGGATTGCAATAGCCCTCTTGAAAAAAATCCATGGTTCCCCTTCCATTACACATGTCAATGAAGTCTGGGTTCCCATTTTATATATATATATATATATATATATATATATATATATGATGATGATGATGATGATGATGATGATGATGATGATGATGATGACAAAAGCATCACTGAAATTGGGGAAGTTTTCATTTTTAATCTGAAGTAATAAAGGCTACCCCATAATAGATTAGATCATAAATTTTATGTATTTTATTATATTTTAGACGTAGTATATGCTATATTCACTCCTCAAGAGGAAATTCCATGGAAACCAATAAAATATGGTGATAGGATGTGTGATGACTTCAGAATGATCCATATTCATAAAGTCAGAGACAGCATACAAAGGATTGTAGACATTTTCTACCTTGCAGTGTATAATGTTGTCAATGCAAAACCTCAATTACATATAACTTATATCTGTCAATTACTTGGAATATATAGATAAAAATAGAACTATTTCTTCCAATTCCAATTCTAGATCATTTTAATAGTCATAGGCCAATTCTAAATATTATTCTTACAAACCAAGGGAATCAATTTTTCTATCACTTCAATCAAATATTATTGCTATAGTCATATAGTTATGTAATCATGGCTCACAGAAAAACTTTAAGAGGATAACTACATCAAACTAATGCCCAATTTATCTATGTAATCCACGTTTAATCACAAGAGGTTTCTAAGACTAGCTTAGTTATACCATTAACCCTATTCCCATTTTTGGTATTTTATTTGTATTGTGTTTTTATACAAGACACAAGGTCTCTATTTTACAAGTCTTCCACATGGAATTTTAGCACACACAATTTAAAATTCAATCATTCTAGGTATTTATACATGCCTAGATTGATAAATCGGGCATACAGTCAACCAAGATGTACCCACAGTTAGAAAACAAGGATGCATTGTGCCCCTATTCACTTTATATGGACTTGTCCCACTAAACTGTATATTATTGTTTTATAACATAACACTATTTTTAGGTCTAATCACACAATTTACATTCACACTCAGCTTGCAAAGTTATAAATAATTTAGTTTTGAGGAACACTCTCTAAATTTTTTATTAGCAAGTTCATGATTTTTTTAAATTGTATATTTTATTGTATTTACTATATTCTGCTATATTTTATTATTTCAATCATTTAATTTTTTATTTGATAGGGCTAAATATGGGTTTTGAAAGGTATTTCAACCTTTTACAAATGGAGAGAAAGATAAGACCTTAAATATCACATGGAATGCCTCTGCCAATGGTAATTAAAATAAAAACCAACAAACAAGTTGTTAAAACATCCACGTTTCAATAGTTTAATTAAATTAATTGGATTTATCTAATTAAAACATATTATGACATGTCCCTTGAAATTCTACTAGTACTACCAATTATTTTAGTGTCTTATTTTTTGGAACATATCTCCTACAAAATGATACATTTTATCATAAGGAGTATTTACCCTCTTTGTGAAAATCTACCCAATCTAGATGGGATTACTTATTTTTATTTACAATGTGCATAATCACTTATCTTGAGAAAGATGTAAAATTCTCACATATTTTATCTTTCCACACATCACACCAATCGTTGAACCAAAAAAATATCATTTTCTCCCTTATGAGCTTATGTGGTAGTTATGGGGAACCATAGAGGATTTTCAATGTTCAGATTCATTTTTCATGGGAGAATGAGGGTTATAATCTATTTCTACTATGCCTCTCTATAATCCTAGGGGTAAGTGCATGGAATTGGGGGGCCAAAAGGGGGTCTTAAGTGGATATGTTTTTCCTAAAAAATAATAAATATCAACTGGTATAAATTATTTGAGACACCTAAACTCAAAATTTGATGACGTCATAGGAACATGAATTGTAGCATTTCAAGTCTAGTTTCTAAACTATTATTTTTTTTTAAATATTCAAGTATAAGTATGTCAAACATCAAAAATTTGAAGATGTATTACTATTTTATAAATATCAAATTAAATAGCTTTCCGTGTGGCCATCATTTTTTGAGCATCGTTTAGTTTTTTTCTAACCTTTTATTGGAAAATTAGATAAGATCATCTAATGTGTATCCTTTTTTTAAAATTTAATTAATTTTTTTTTTAATTATTTAAAAATTTAATAGACCTTGAAATATGATCAATATTATATAGTCGGATGTGTGCCCCACTACTACCTTAAAAACTATCAAAAATTAGATTTTTTTGAATGTGTAAAGAATTAGGTCTAGTTTGCACCCATATTTTTTTTCAATTTTAATAAACTAATCAAAATATACATAAACAAATATAAACATGTGTAATTATGACATATAGGTCTATAAAAAGACATATTTAGAAATAAATATAGATACTAACCTTAAAGCAATAAAAATATATTTATTTAGAAAGAATAAAGTGTAGTAGACGTAGTAATATTTTCAATAAAAATTTTGATAAAATTCATAGCGTTTAGCATGGCTGAAGTTGTATTTTATTATTTTTAGTCAAAAAAATGCATTCAAATGTGTTTTCAGGTCTATTTTTCATGGGTGTGGATGGCAAACAGCTAGGGGGAGGAGAGTCTCAACCACAAAAATGATGATTTGCCTAAGTTTATATTGTTGACAAGGACAATTTCTATTGTTTAAAACAATTTATATCATGTTTATTTGAAAACACTTGCTTTATTAAATGATATTTTACAATTGTTCCAAATACTCTTATGTGTGTGTGTGTGTGTGTGTGTGTGTGTGTGTGTGTGTGTGTGTGTGTGTGTGTCAAGTTTATATATTCTATGAAGAAAAAGCAGAGTAAATATTCTATGGATGGTTTTAATGTTCTAGTAATTGAAATATACTAGTGGTCAAGTTTAATGTTCTATGGATGTTATTATAGTTTAAATGAATGGCTATAATCTTCTAGTAGTTGTAGCCTTGAATGTGTTGTTTATATATTCTATGAATAAAAAGCAAAGTAAATATTATATGGATGGTTTTAATGTTCTAGTAGTTGTATCCTTGAATGCATTGTTAAAATGATCTAGTAGTTGTAGCATTAAATGCATTGATTATGGTGCAATTTAGAAATATGTGAACCCAACCATAGGCAAAATATTTATAGTTGTAGTAGTAGAAAAAATAGCCTATGGTACAATAAGTATTCTATGGATTTATATCGTTATAAAAAGTTATAATATTGAATGCATTCATAGGAGCAAAAGCAGAGTAAATATTGTATGGACGGCTTTAATGTTCTAGTAGTTGATATATACTAGTTGTAGCATTTGAATGCATGGCTATAATGTTCTAGTTGTTATAGCCTTGAAGGCATTGTTAAATTATTCTAGTAGTTGTAGCATTGAATGCATTGTTAGTGTTATAGTGTTCTAATAGTTGTTTTCCCTAAATGCTCTAGGAATCTCCAAAATATTGTTTTAAGGTTTTTTGGTCAGTTTGACTAAGATCATCCAAGTCTATCCTTGGTTTGACTAAGATCAGACCAGTATGTTCCTAGTCTAATTAAGATCAAACCAGTATGATCATGGTCATCTTTATCAATAGATCACTTAACCCTTTTTCTTGGTTTATTTGGATATTTTTTCCTTATTTTTTGACCTAATTGCTTTTTTGAATGACAGTTTGTGCACCAATAAGGTCTTAATTTGAATTAAATAAGTTTATAAGTACACAAGCATATTAATGCATTTAGGAGAGGTCCAAGTATAAGGAAAGCTTCTATAAGCTATTGCACTCTAATTTTTATTACTATTGTCATTCATTGAAGTTTATGCACCCTTTATACCACAAGATGAATTGAAGGATTAGTGAAAGAGTATATAAAATGTACTAGTTAATGTATGGATATCATTAATAAGGGTCTGGGATTAGATTAATATGATCATGGTCATCTTTGTCAGTGGATCCCTTGACCCCTTTTTCAAGTTTTATTTGGATATTTGTGCCTTGTTTTTTGGCCTTCTGTCTTTTTTAATGTTGGCTTGTACACCAAAAGGGCTCTGACTAAGGCATACCCCTCATAACTACTCACATTTTGTATGGTTTTACAAGGTATCTTGGAGATGATTAGGGTTGGGAGAAATGAGAAATAATTAAAGTTGCTTCGTAGATCAAATTGACAAATTGAGAGAGGTTTTTGACAAACAAGAATAGACGAAGGCGCTCAAAAAAATTAATCAAAAACTAACATCATTTGACCAGGTTTGGACAAAGTGAGAAGGATCAGACTCTGCCTAACTAGGATTAGAGCTCTATCATCCTAGAATGACCAAGATCAAATCTTTATGACCCTGACAAATTTCTACAACTTCTCAAATCAACACAAAATATTTAAATTATCTTCGACACCGCTTTTGAACCTATTTTTCTTTGATTTCAACTCTTGACAATGGATATACAAATCACAACTCACAAATTTATCTTAAAACTCTATTTCTCAATTATCAAATATTTATTTCATTGTTAATCAATGCAATTAAATTTATGTTTATTGTTATTTCGTTATATTATGTTCATATTTGAATTGCACATTCATATTTATAATTTAATATACCCTGATTGAGTATATATTTTTTAAATACCTTAAAATTCTCCTTCCATCCATTGTCACTAAACTTACTAAATTCCATTAAAAAAGTAATAATTAAATTAATAATTTATCATAAATATATAACTTAAAAATATACCAAAGTTGTCTTTTGTTTTGAGAATTGATGAACAAGTTGATGTGTATTCTCGTATTTTAAAATCCGTTTGGCTTGAGAAAACCGATGCAGAGGGTAAGAGGCTTCATACCCAAATCGTCAAAACTGGATTTGAAGGCCATGTTTTTCTCGCAAATCATCTCATCACATTTATGCTAAATGTGGGAATCTGGTAGATGTGAGCCAGGTGTTTGACAAAATGTCTCAAAGAGATGCTGTATTTTGGATATGTTCCGAATGGTGATGGCATGGAAGCGTTGCAATTTTTTCGCGAAAGGCACAGAGAAGGCATAAGGTTAGACTGTTTTAGTTTCTGCAGCGTGCTGTGAGGAAATGCACAGAGAAGGCATAAGGTCAGACTATTTTAGAAGCAGGTAAGCAGCTTCATGCTCATGTTTTTCTAGGCGATGCACTTGCTGACATGTATGCAAAATGTGCGAGTTTAGAGAGTGCACGTCAAGTGTTTGACAAAAGGCCTGAACGAAATGTGGTCACTTGGACTGCAATGGTTAGTGGATATGCTCAAAATGGCCATTCTGAGGAGTCTTTTCACCTCTTTGGACAAATGCGGAAAATGAGGGTGTGGCTGAACCTTGTTACATATTCCAGTGTCCTTACCGCATTTGCCAACATGGAGATGGAAAGAAGGCGCTTCAATTCTTTGAGCAGATGCAGTTGGGTCACATGCCGCCAAATGACATCACCTTCATTTGTGTTCTCTCTGCATGCAGTCATGTAGGTCTAGTTAATGAAGGTCGCAACTACTTCAATTCTATGACTCAAGATCATAACATTAAACCAAGAATGGAGCATTATACTTGTATGGTTGATCTACTTAGCCGAGCTGGGTGTTTCGACGAGGTGGAGAATTTTATCAGTGGCATGCCATTTCAACCCGTGGCATTAATTTGAAGGACTTTACTTGGTGCTTGCAGAATTCATAGGAACATAGAGCTAGAAAACATGCAGCAAAATGTGCTCTTGAATTGGAACCACAAGATGCTGCAACTTATGTCTTACTGTCAAACATGTTTGCAGCAGCTAGCATGCAAACCGTTGCTGTGAATGTGAGAAAAATGATGCAAGATAGAAGAGTGAAAAAGGAGCCTGGACAAAGTCGGATCGAGTTAAAGTATAAGGTGCATTCCTTCATAGTTGGAGATAAATTTCACCCACAAACTATTGAAATCTATGCAAAACTAAAAACTTTGACTTGTCAAATAAAGGAAGCAGGGTATGTCCCAGACACTAGTTTTGTGCTTAATGACTATGATTAGGATCAATAGCTGGATGTTCCCTTCAGGATAACTTGAAATAGTCTGTGACTCGGTAGATAATGCCAGGTGAGACTCAATTCCACCTTACAATAGCGCATGGATTCTATCTCAAGATAAAAAAATTGTGTGAGTGGACATGCTCGCTTAATGCATTATATGCTTTTGATAAAGGAGAAAAAGTATTTGTCATTTGGCAAACTGAGGCTCAATTAGAACAAAGGATTACGAATAAATGTCATAACAAAATGGTGACAAGGGAGCTTGGAAATGGAAATTACTGATCAAAACTCACATAATCCCAAACATTTTGAAGCTCTCTGACTTGGACAAAAAAGGTCTTCTAAGCATGAAGGAAGCAAGATGTGTCCCAGACACTAGTTTGTGCTTAATGATTGTGATTGAGAACAATAGTTGCATGTTTCTTTCAGGAAAACTTGAAATGGTAAGTGGGGATGTCAAGTCAGACTCTATCCCACCTTATGATAGCGCATGGATTTTATATCTGGATGAAAACTTTGCATGACTGGACATGCTGGTTCTATGCATTATATGTTTTTTATAAAGGAGAAAATGTACATCAGTTGGCAAACTGAAGTGCAATTTGAACAAAGGATTATGAACAAATGTGATCACAAAATAATGATGAGGGAGCTTGGAAATGGAAATTTCTGATTGAAACCCAGACCATGCTAAACATTTTGAAACTCTCAAACTTGAAAGAAAATCTTCTGAATGCTAGGTAACTGGCATCTCACTGTACCGGAAATACTAATGCAAGATGCAGCCTGCTTTGGCATATAGACTGCATTCAAAAACTTCTTGGACTGCATGAGCTCAGATCATGAATTTTTTCAAGCCTTTTATGCCGAGATAATTATGATCTCCAAGTATTTTATGACTCAAACTTTTTCATCTAGAAGTTTGCACTCAAGCTTCACAGTCAGTCATTTTCTTCATTGAATTTGCAATAAAGTTAGGAAGAAGCGAATGTGCTTGATGACTTAACACGGTATATTTTTTACGTGAAGTTCATATGGTTGTTGTGTCATTTCACCAAGGAAAAAGTAAACATACTGATGACTCGGGCATCTTACTAAGCATGGGCTAGGGTTTGAGCCTTGGGCCTAACCAGCTCAAAATTTATATATATATATATATATATATATATATATATATATATATATATATATATATTGACACTTCTATGCTAAGGTTATCTGAGTTTAATCCATTACCTTTGGAGCAGTCTTTCCTCTAGAGGATACAGGGCCTGGAAATAACGAGTACAAGCCATTATGTGCTGATGCTCCATGAAAGATGCTATAAAACTTCAAAAATTGCTGAAAGTGTGACTGGTTATGATTGTCATGGATTGCACTTGCAAATCGTTTTCCTTGGCTGCAAATGTACTTCATGGATGCATGATATGGATAAACCTTAAAAACAAGAAGCAAACATTTGTTGTCTTGAGAAAGCTCATCACTGGAAGGGCATATAATTTCCATTTGGTGCTATCCGAATATGCAACTACTGAAACCTCGTACTAAGTATGCTTTTAAACTAGAAAGACATCTCATTATCCACTTAGATGAGTGCATTCAAAGGCAACTTTTCCAGAGTACTGTTTTAATGAGTTCAGCAGTTTAAATCCTCTGCAACTGTGAAAGGGATAAATTAAATGACAATAATCAAACAAAGCCAATATGTTGAATGAATTTTCAAACTTGCCGAAGGCCCTGATCAAAAGGGTCTCTATGAATTCAATTCATTCCTTATACACTTGTTGATGGAGGCAGGAGTTACTAAGATGTGTCCCCAAACAGAAATAACAGAAATCACCTACCATCTGAGCAAACTTTCCGTCTCTTTTTCATTCTGCCAAATTTTATTCAACCTTTTAGAACATTTCTACTTCGCTAATCAGTCATAGATTTTGAGGCATGAGAATGTTTCAGAACTATTAGATCCACAGACAGGGTTTGAAGGTCTAAGACATGCCTTCTTGCCAGCTACTCACCTCCCTGTGGTGATTGCACTCTGTTTCAGTGTAAATTCTGTGGAGGAAATTGTGAAGAAAATGAGAGCATCTAATTCGTGTAAGAATTTCTTGATCGTTATATGCCCAAGAGGAAAAGGAAACATGATTATACTGGTGTTGGGATGACTAGGTTGAATGAATCTGTATTGAAGATGTGAACTCATGATGTATGGACCTGCTGAGATTGACTGCCTCCTTGCCTCATTAGTCTTATGGAGTGGGATTTCTAGGGGTGAGCATCAGAAGACCAGCCATGCCCTATGAAGTCCTAGGTGGGATGAATGTACGCTCAATAAAATCATTCTGAGATGAGAAGGCAATGGGTGAATTTATGGAAATCAAATTGAGACTCATTGTCAGTGTTTACCCCACCTCTTGTTGTTCGCCTTTGCTTTCTTAATTTGTCTCTTTGCAATTGTTTTCTTCTATGAAATTCTGGGTGTTGGATAGATTTTGGGTAGGCAATTTTGTGCCAGTATGTGCAGACAACTTTTGGGTGGCTACTTTAGCTAGTGGTTCCAGAACCATTTCCAACGTCCCTCATACAGGGATCTGTATCATTGGTTGGGTTTTTGGTAAAAAGTTTTATTTTCTCAGTTGGGGAGTTTGTGTGGCAAGGCATATAAGGCATTCGTTTTCCTTCTATCGTGTTGATGTTGCTTGGGTCGGTGGTCTATTTTTTAGCAGGTTGATTTTCAGTGCTTCACTATTTCTTTAGAATGCTGCTATGGGTGGTCTGGTTCTCTTCTGGTTTTGTTGGTTTCTCTAGGAAGTGATTCTCTCCCTGTATTAGTTATTTCATCATTTCCAGAATTGCTAGATAAAGCCCAAAGAAATCCAGTCACCCTTCCTCCAAGTTCTGCCAAACTATCCAGATTTGGTAAACGCAAATCCTATTCTGAATGAGCTGAAGGTTGTTTCTCTTCTCCCTTTGCAGCTGGAAGTGCTTTTCTTAAGGAGATTGAACCTCTAGGGTGCTCCTCCCTTATTGAATCCATTTTTAGCTAAAATCTCCCCAAACCAAAGCAGACTAGACCTCGATGTACCATCTACAAGAATGTTATAGTGAATAAATTTAACAAATTTTGTCTTACTGGCAGCCTTAGGGCCACTCTCCAATCTGGAAAATATAATATTCAAGAAGTTCTCCAATCTGTTAAAGAGACTATACAAGAGGAACTTAAACCCATGTCTGCTGAGGTTTCTTTTATCAAAACTCAGTTGTCGACCATCTCTAGTTTGAAATCTGATCCCTGTTCTACCTAGGGGAACCCTTCTTCCAATCCACCTATAGACTGAAACTCTATGACAAGCTTTACCAGGACATCACTGACCTGAAAAAGTTCATTGCTTCCCAGGAAGATCACATCGAAACTTTGATAGTGCAGCAAAACTGTGATATTCATGTGGGCTGACAATGTGAGGACGTCAATAGTCTAAAAATTTGATTACGATGTGGATTTCTTTGGAATAAAACATGGTTTGGCTACCTCGGAGGTTCAGCTCCATAGGTACTTATATGATGTGATCAGCAGGGGGTTACAGGATAATAAGACTATCTCAAACTTCAAGCAATGTGTTTCCTCCAATGCTCTTGTGGAGTTGGTGAGTGAGGAGGGCGTTGGCCAATTTTGGCCCACATACCAAGCTTTTGCCTGGGTTGAACAGATGAGTAGAGTACCTATTTGGGTGAATGATCAAATGACTTGCACAAGCTTTGAAAGACCAGACCGTCACCAAGACGTCCTACAAAAATAAACAGAGCGAGCTGGTTTCACATTTGACAGATACACTTGGGAGACCTCTCAGAGCCAAAAAATTGTATAAACATGATGCATTTCATGCCAAGAAGATCCTCTGTAAATTTAATGTCTCGATGAGTTCTCTATCTTCAGATACAAGCCTTCAAAGTTGATCCAACAAAGTAAGACGTCCGCACAAGCGTTAAAATAAAGCCACGTCTAATAACCATTGGGGTTCAAAATGGAGACGGGCATGCGGACGTCAATGATGATCATGCGGACATCAAATGACAGGCGTGCGAACTTCAAAATTAAGCCCCATGAAGTAGCCATTTGTTTTCAAATGAAGGCAAATCAATAGTTGGCGTTCAATCGTACCCGAAGATCCAATGGCGAGCAGCGACTGACAAGGTCAGTAGGTCCAGGCAGATCCAATGATGCATGTTGAATCGTATGTTATGATCCAACGGTGCAAACTAAGTCAAAAGGTCAGCATAGAATGCATAGGTGACAAGTGTCATGATCTCGCTAGAAGGATCTTGATCCAACAGTATGTGGTGCATGCTCGAGGCAATAGGCCTAGGCAGATCTACGATGCACGTTCATTCACACATCTAGATCTAACGATGTGAGAGAAGTCAAAAAGTCAGCGTATCTGTGAGACCAATAGGAACAAAGATAGTTTGGCATAATTTGATTGATCCAAGTTAGTATTCGATGGGCAAAGTCGAACCAGAAGCTTTTCTCATTGAAGGTTGAAGGAGCCATTTTTGACCGAAGCAAGTCCTACAAAGCATCATCCCATCACCATTAGAGCTCAATTGAATGCCATGGAGCGGACATAGTCATGCAGTCAAGTTAGAAGACATAAAGGGGCACCATTAAATATCAATGCGAACCTCTGGTTGGTAGATTTATAACATACAGGATCCATCTTTTGAAGTTTGTAGTATTGTCTTGTGACTGTGTTCAACATTTTTTAAAAGAAAGATCCGTGCATATGGTGAATTCTCAGTTCCTGCAAAGACATAATGGGTCTATTTAGACCTAATATAGTCCAAAACGAGGCTATGCAGTCTATAGGTCTGCATCGACATGATGACTATAGGAAAACTAATAATCTGGATTGGTTTTCCATCTATAGTGGACCTATGATCATAGGACAGATATGAATGGTTATGGAAAAGGTGTCTCTTTTGCCGACATGGCTCTATCATCGACAATGTAGGTACCTACCGCCGTTCATGGCATGGCTCTGTCTAGTTTTGAAGGCATGAGGACTTTGTCCTTACAATGGGTAGGTCAAGTGGAAGATGGCATAGAGTCCCAAGGTGGAGAACTGGTGAGGTAGTTGGAGCATTGATTTTGTTCAGATCTTGAAGATATTTTCTCCAAAAGATAAGTCATGACTCATCAAAACTAACTCTTGTCTTCTAGTGAATCTCTCAGCCAATGAGAGGACCCCAAAGACTATTGGAGCATATAAGGGTTAGCTTGCAAGTAAAGGATTAGTCCTGTCTAAATAAAAACATGCATACAAAAGGCAAACAATGAATTGCCACCACACTTCTTGATCATTGATGACTCCTCCATTCCCCCACACATGTTTCCCCATCTCTCTCATTCCTATTCTACTATAAATAGAGGCTTCTAAGCCTTAAAATGGATCCCTCTCTTGCGCATGATGAGAGTCTGCCAAGATTGAGCTTGTAACCTCTTCAAATGAATATAAGACTGTATTAATATTTCATTATGCTTATCTAGTGTGTTCAGGTCAATTGATTTGCATATGTGGTAGAGCTTTCTCCCTTGTCAAGTCTTGATCTCACCTAGTTAGTAGTTATCTTGTTATGCAAGTCATGTTTAGTGTTCAAATGTCATTTGATTAAAGCTAGCATGTGGATACATTGGTTGGATCGTGTCTTGAATTAGACCTCTCCACCACCTCCCTCAGTTTTTGATCATTCGATGAACCTCTACATGAATACTGATGCATAGCAGACGTTTGGAATTGTAGATACAACCTTTTGCTCATTTTATTACTATTTTAAGAGTTCAAACAATGTGGGTCAATGTCATTTAGGTGCATCACCAACTTTAGCTTAGATTTCCCTTTCAATTATCTCTCTCCCTTTTCACCCCAACAATTAGTGGGTTTTAGTGTAAATGAGCTAAATGATGCATCAGAGGAGCTAGCCTTATTAAAAATCCTAGAGGTCCAACCCCACTATATGTGACCCACAGCCTGGGGTTGTTCCCATGTTGGACTAGATTTGAGTAGAGGCCCTGAACAATCCTTTGCTCAGCGAGGGTGCAATCTAAGTCTACAACAGTTCTGGCATGCCCAGTGGGACCAGTCTTATTGTGCACTAAGTGAAGAGTTTTGGTATTCTCTTCATTCACTCAACCTTTGGAGGCATATGTGCAAACATCAATGGTGACTCCAAGCTTTCAACTGGTTACAATAGTCCAGGTAAGCCTTCAAGCAAGTTTTATCTTTATTTTGTCTCTTCCTTGAGTCTCTATGGCTGAATTTGGAGCAGAGTTCTATCCTAATCAGGTTGGTGATCCATATCATCAACCAAATGAAGCCTACCAGCCTTACCATGACCCATATCAACCATATGAAGAGTGTACAAAACCTTATTAGCAATATGGAAGCTCGTACCAGTCCTATAACCATGATCCATATGCATCTCATCCTCATTCATATGAGCCTTACTCATTCCAAGATCATCAAGTCTTCTATGAGTCTCCTCTACCCCCACTGTAGCTTGGTCACTCTCCTTATCAGTCATGGCAGTTGCATGACATTCTTAAACAGCCTACTCATACCCCAAGCCATTCCATATATAGCCTTAAAAAAGCTCTATTGGAATAGGAGAAGAATATGATAAACATTGATACGTTGCAAGGGTATGGACAGGAAACCCCAAAACATGTCATTAGAGGGGTTAAGACTTCGACGCATCAGGCAAAGGAGGAGTGGATGTCTTTCATTAGGAGAGGTTATCCTAGAAATAATGGTGACATGCTTGACATAGATGGACTCATCTCCAAGATTGAGGAGAAGCTGACAGCGCACGAAGAACATCAAACACCATCAAACACCCCATCACCCATCTTGTCTTCCCTCATTCATCCCATGTCAACCTCATGTTGAGCTTCCCATCACCACTCATAAGCCCTCACCAAATGAGTTTCAAGGTCATCACAGTTCCCCCCAACTCCTCTCAACCTTTCCCTCATGGAAATATGTCCAAGGGAGAGTCTAGGAGGAAAGATAGGTTTGTGTTGAAAGAGCTAGCCACCATGAGCAATCAAGGTCTGATTTTTAGGCCTCCCTTGTTAGGCAAATGGAGGCTATAGACAAACATTTTTACTAGACACTGGTAGATGCAAAAGCAACACCACCTCAACTGTATGTACCTCCTTTCAACCCTCAAGCCATAATGCACATTGTGTTGGAGGATCATAAGCCCAAGTTTCCATCTTGGAGTCAAGTCATGCAGTCAAGCAAACCCAAAGTCACTCAATTCCCACCCCTCCCTCCTCAAGAATCTAAGTCCTTTCCCTCTTGGAGATCCATCCAAAGCAGTATGTAGAAGGAAGAAGTGGTGATTATGGAAGTCTTACAAGAGACCATTCAACGTCTACTCCTTTCCCCTCAAAATCCCAAAGCCTTTTCTTCATGGAGAACCATTTAAGAAGCAAAGCAATAGAGAGAGGAGATGAAGGTGATCCAAGAAGAGCAACTCCATTAGCAAAATCAGGTACCTATGATAACTTCTTTGGACCTCTCTCGTCTTGCTGAATATTTTCAAGCATTCACTATGCCACTCTTCGAAAAAGAGCCTCTTCTTTGTGACGCAAATCAAGAAGATGCAACTAAGGAGACAAAAAATAATGATGACTTCAGTGATCAAGAAAAGGAAATCATTATTGGAACACCACTTAGCAAGAGTGAGCATGTTTCAGTCTTTCATAATGCCAAAGAAGATGAGTTGCAGGAACAAGTGCAAGTTGGAGATGAGATCCAACAAGAAGAAGTCTCAGAGGTGCATCAAGGGGTCATTTCTCAAGAACCTCTTGATCACATATCAACTATCCAAAATCAAGATTTTTCTCAAGATCTTGCAGTAGCTAATATAGATTAAACACAAGCTCATCTTTCTTTGGAAAGTAGCCATGAAGACAACTCACATAGAACCATTACTGAGACAGAGAGCATTCCTGAAGAAGAGGACCATTGGCAACAGCTGTACCATGATTTCATGAGTAAGATTGAAGAACTTAAGATGGCAGACTTGGATGATGAGATAGTACAGTGGGTTGAACCTTCATCTGAGGATTCCATTAATATTTTGGAGCTTCAGAAAGGTAGTGCTACTCTGGGGATGCCAAAGCATAATGAGAAGGCTGATCTTGATGTGGGAGAACCCCGTGAGGGATTAGTACAAATGGAAGTCATGGATGAGTTTGAGATATCTCTTATTGAAAAGGATCAAGATACCCTTCAAATTGATCCTATTCAGGTTAATCAAAGTGAGGAATAAAAAGATGATTGGCAGTTGTACATTGAATCTCTGCAAGGGTTTGAGGGACTTTGCAAAGATATGTTGCCCATTGGAGAGCATGTTCATGAACGGTTTGATCTAGAGGCACTCGTTAAAGGCCATGATGTAGATGGGGTTGGCCATTCAAAACTCCTGGAAGAGCTTGATAAGTTTGCAGTTGATAGTAAGGAGGACAAGGTCACTCAAGGTGCCAAAAGGACTCAAGGACAATGCTTAGATAAGGTGTCACTTGCTGAGATTGTAGATGATAAGCAGTATGAGAAGGATCCTGAAGGTCAAGATCAGTTTGTCTTTGTCGGTGATTGGTTCATTGTTGATGACTCACTCCAAGAAATGCTAAGAGAGTTGGTGGGCAAAAAGAGTGCCTCATCAAGGGTCATGTTCAATAAACATCCTGCTTTGCAACTTGTACCATCTCTTGGGCTAAGTGAGTTTATGATTTTTTCTTTTAATCCAGGTGGATCATGCTTTGTCTTAGTTAGTTAGGTCCCTTGTACATAATTAGTTGTTTGTTTTCCTCTAAGTGTTGTCCTAGCACATTTGTTTGTTGTCCTTATTTTGTCTAGGTTAGATTCCCTTCTGTTCTATGTTTCCCTTCAATAAGTGCCTTGGGCACTCTTTTCTGTTCTGTGTTTTGTTCCTTTTTTATCCTTGTTTGTTTCAAGAGGGGATACCTAAGGATTGGCATTCAGTTCTAGATTCAGATCAAATTGTTGAACCAAAGAGGAGACTCCATGCCCAACAAACCAGACAAGGCAAATGGTTTGGGTTCTCAAGCATAGCAGACATGCTTCCTTGTGAGTTACCAAAGATGTTGGCCAATTTTGGCCCACATACCAAGCTTTGTCTAGATTAAACAGATAAGCAGAGTTCCTATTTGGGTGAATGATCAAATGACTTGCACAAGCTTTGAAAGACTAGACCATCACTAGGACATCATACAGAAATGAACAAAGCAAGCTGGTTTCACATTTGGCAAATGCACTTGGGAGACCTCTTAGAGCCAAAGAATTGTATATACATGATGCATTTCATGCCAAGAAGACCCTCTACAAATTTCATGTCTCGATGAGTTCTCTATCTCGAGATACAAGCCTTCAAATTTGATCCAACAGAGTAAGACGTTCACACAAGCATCAAAATAAAGCCACGTCAAATAACCATTGGGGTTCAAAATGGAGACGGGCACATGGATGTCAAATGACGGGCATGCGAACATCAAAATTAATCCCCATGAAGTAGCATTTATTTTTTCAAATGAAGGTAAATCAACGATTGACATTCAATCATATCGAAGATCCAATGGCAAGAAGCGACTGACAAGGTCAAGGGTCCAAGCAGATCTAACGATGTGCATTGAATCATATGCTATGATCTAACGATGTGAGCTAAGTCAAAATGTCAACATAGAATGTGCAGGTGACAGGTCGCATGATCTCACTAGAAGGATCTTGATCCAATGGTATGTGGTGCAAGCTCGAGGCAGTGGGCCTAAGCAAATCTACGATGCACGTTCATTCATATAGCTAGATCTAATGGTGTGAGAGAAGTCAAAAGGTCAACATATCTATGAGAGCAATAGGAACAAAGACAGTTTGGCATAATCTGATTGGTCTGAGTCAGTATTCAATGGGCAAAGTTGAACCATAAGCTTTTCTCATTAGAGGTCGAAGGAGCCATTTTCAACCGAAGCAAGCAAGTCTTACAAAGCATCATCCCATCGCCATTAGAGCTCAATTGAACGCCATGGAACGGACATAGTCATGTAGTCAGGTTAAAAGATGTGAAGGGGAACCATTGAAGAATAATACAGACCTTTGATTCGTAGATTTATAAAATACACGGTCCATCTTTTAAAGGTTGCAGTATTCTCTTGTGACTGCGTTCACCATTTTTAAAAGAAAGATCCATGCATATGGTGAATTCTTGGTTCTTGCAAAGACAAAATGGGTCTATTTAGACCTAATATAGTCTAAAATGAGGCTATGCATTCTATAGGTTTGCATCAACATAATGACTATAGGAAAACCAATAATCTTGATTGATTTTCCATCTATAGTGGACCTATGATCACAAGGCAGAGATGAATGGTTATGGAAAAGGTGTCTCATCTATCGACGTGGCTCTATCATCGATAAAGCAGGAACCTACCGCCATTCATGGCATGGCTCTGTCTGGTTTTGAAGGCATGAGGACTTTGTCCTTACAATGGGTAGGTCAAGTGGAAGATGGCATAGAGTCCCAAGGTGGAGAACTAGTGAGGCAGTTGGAGCAATGATTATGTTCATATCTTGAAGATCTTTTCTCCAAAAGATAAGTCATGACTCATCAAAACTAACCCTTGTCTTCTAGTGAATCTGTTAGCCAATGAGAGGAGCCCGAAGACTATTGGAGCAGATAAGGGTTAGCTTGCAAGTAAAGGATTAGTCATGTTTAAATAAAAGCATATGTACAAAAGGCAATCAATGAACTGACACCACACTTATTGATCATTGATGACTCCTCCATTCCCCCACGCATGTTCCCCATCTCTCTCATTCCTATTCTACTATAAATAGAGGCTTCTAGCCTTAAAATGGATCCCTCTCTTGGGCATGATGAGACTCTGCCAAGATTGAGCTTGTAACCTCTTGAAATGAGAGGGCATAAGGTCAAAATATTTTAGTTTGTGCAGTGTGCTACGAGCAAGTGTTGGTCTCATAGATTTAGAAGCAGGTAAGCAACTTCATGCTCATGTTATTAAAAAGCTACTAGAGGAAGGTGTTTTTCCAGGCAGTGTGCTTGTGGACATGTATGCAAAATGTGCGAGTTTAGAGAGTGCATGACAAGTGTTTGACAAAATACCTGAATGAAATGTGCTCACTTGGACTGCAATGGTTAGTGGATATGCTCAAAATGGCCATTCTAAGGAATCTTTCCACCTCTTTCGACAAATGCAGAAAATGGGGGTGTGGCTGAACCTTGTTACATATTCCAGTGTCCTTACCACATTTTCCAACTTAGGATATGTAGAATAGGGCAGAGACATCCATGGCTGCATTGTCAAAGTTGGACTTGCAGAAGATGTTTCTATGGCTAATGCCCTTGTTACCATGTATATAAAATGTGGGAGAATGGACGACGCATTTGTTGTGTTTGATACATTACCTAATCCAAACATGGTTTCGTGGACTGCAATGATTATTGGATATGCCCAGCATGAGCATGGCAAGGAGGCTCTAGAACTCTTTATTCAAATGCGAAATTCGAATCAAAATCAAAATCAATTCACTTATGCTAGTGTTATCAAAGCTTGTGTCACTGATGAAGGCATAGAACGTGGCATGCATATACATTCTCTTGTTATCAAAAGTGGAACTGAGAGGTATGTCTTTATAGGGAAAGCCCTTGTTACCATGTACGCTAGATGCAAAAGTATGAAATTTGCACAGAAGGCATTTGAGGAAATAGTTGCACCAAATGTGATCTCATATACTGCACTAGTCACCAGATATGCTCAAAATGAGTAAAGTATGGAGGCTTTAAACCTATTTTGTGAAATTCAATGGTCTGGCATGGAAATGGATAACTGTCTTTGCCAACATTACTAGTGCATCTTCTAGTCTTGGAGCTCTAGAAGTGGGCAATCAATTACACACACATGCCATCAAAGCTGGATTTGAATACGACATATATATTCATAATGCTCTTCTTAACATGTATGTTAAGTGCAAAAACATAAAATATTCACAAAAGGTTTTCGACAAGATGCTTTACAAAGATACAACCTCATGGAATGCAATGATTTCAGAATATACTCAGAGTGGACATGGCGAGAATGCTTTGAAACTCTTTTTCTAAATGCAAGCAAGCAACATAGATAAAAACCTCTTCACCTTTGCCAGTGTCCTTAGTGCATCTGTCAGCCTAGAGCCGTGGAGCAAGAATGATAGTTCCATGCCCTTGTCTTTAAAACTAGGTATGAATCAGATGTTTCTATGGGGAATACACTCACTGACATGTATGCAAAGGGTGGCAACATAGGTGCAGCACACAAAGTGTTTGATAACATGCCTAAGAAGGATTATATAACATATAATGTCATAATCTTAGGATATGCCCAACATGGAGATGGCAAGAAGGCGCTTCGTTTGTGTTCTCTTTGCATGCAGTCATGTAGGTCTAGTTAATGAAGGTCACAACCACTTCAATTTTATGACTTGATATCATAACATTAAACCAAAAATGGATCATTATGCTTGTATGTTTGATCTACTTGGCCGAGCTAGGTGCTTCGACGAGGTAGAGAATTTTATTAGTGCATGCCATTTCAACCCATGGCGGTAATTTGGAGGAATTTACTTGGTGCTTGCAGAATTCATGGGAACATAGAACTGGGAAAACGTGACAAAATGTGCTCTTGAATTGGAACCACAAGATGATGCAACTTACGTGTTACTGTCAAACATGTTTATAGCAGATAGCATGCAAATCGATGCTAGGAATGTGAGAAAATTGATGCAAGATAGGAGGGTGAGAAAGGAGCCTAGACAATGTTGGATCGAGTTAAAGTATAAGGTGCATTCCTTCATAGTTGGAGATAAATTTCACCCACAAACTATTGAAATCTATGCAAAACTAAAAACTTTGACTTGTCAAATGAAGGAAGCAGGTTATGTCCCAGACACTAGTTTTGTGCTTAATGACTATGATTAGGATCAATAGCTAGATGTTCCCTTCATGATAACTTGTAATAGTTTGTGACTCGGTAGACAATGTCAAGTCAAACTCAATTCCACCTTACAATAGCGCATGGATTATGGATAAATGTCATAACAAAATGTTGACAAGGGAGCTTGGAAATGGAATTTACTAATCAAAACTCACATAATGCCAAACATTTTGAGGCTCTCTGACGTGGGCAAAAAAGGTCTTCTAAGAATGAAGGAAGCAAGGTGTGTCCCAGACACTAGTTTGTGCTTAATAATTGTGATTGAGATCAAAAGCTGCATGTTGCTCTCAGAAAAACTTGAAATGGTATATGGGGATGTCAATTCAAACTCTATCCCACCTTATGATAGCGCATGGATTTTATCTCTGGATGAAAAATTTGCATGACTGGACATGCTGGGTCTATGCATTCTATGTTTTTGATAAAAGAGAAAATGTACATCAGTTGGCAAACTGAAGTCCAATTTGAGCAAAGGATTATGAACAAGTGTGATCACAAAATGGTGATGAGGGAGCTTGGAAATGGAAATTTTTGATTGAAACCCATACGATGCTAAACATTTTGAAACTCTCAAACTTGGAAAGAAAATCTTCTGAATGCTAGGTAACTGGTATCTCATTGTATCGGAAACACTAATGCAACATGCAACCTGCTTTGGCATATGGACTGCATTCAAAAATGCCGTGGACTGTATTAGCACAAATAATGATTTTTTTGAAGCCTTTTATGCCGAGATAATTATGATCTCCAAGTATTTTATGACTCAAATTTATTCATCTAGAAGTTTGTTTGCATCTATTCATTTTCTTCATTAAACTAACATTAAAGTTAGGAAGAAGCAAACGTGCTTGATGACTTAACATGGTATATGTTTTACATGAAGCTCATATGGTGGTTGTGCCATTTCACCAAGGAAAAAGTAAGCATATTGATGACTCAGGCATCTTACTAAGTGTGGACTAGAGTTTGATCCTTGGGCCTAACCAGCTCAAAATTTAAATATGTATATTGACAGTTCTATGCTAAGGTTATCTGACTTTAGTCCATTACCTTTGGGTTAGTCTTTCCTCTAGAGGATACAGGGCCTGGAAATAACTTGTACAAGCCATTTTGTGTCAATTCTCCATGAAAAATGTTATAAAACATTAAAAATCGATGAAAGTGTGATTGGTTATGATTGTCATGGATTGTACTTGTAAATAGTTTTCCTTGGCTGCAAATGTACTTCATGAAGGCATGATCTGGATAAACCTTAAAAACAAGAAGCACATATTTGTTCTCTCAAGAAAGAGACATCACTAAAAGAGCATAAAATATCCATTGATCACTTGGCTCAATAGTTGGTGAGTGCAGACTCCCTGTTGTGCGAATGTTACAAAGTGAATGTTGGTTAATGGCACGTTTCTTCTTATGAAGAAGTGTGGACTAAAAGAGTTGTGAAGTACATAGAATATTTGTAACAAAGATTGTTGTTTGCTAAGTACACATGGTCAAGTGTGTGCATTGTAACATATTATATAGCTATGTATCAAGTTGACATAACCAGGGAACTTGGTTTTAGCATTGTAAGACGCTCATGTCTATATTAATAATCAAAAAGCTTATTGTGCCAGATTTTTTTTCCTGAAAGGGTTTTTCCAAGTGAAATTGTGTCTATATGTGTGCTTGTATTTATCTTTGTTTGTTTAAGGTTTGCAATATAACTCTCCTTTTTATTTGTTCATCATGCATGAGTTATTTTCCCAACATTAGTATTAAAGCACGGTTGTAAGCTTTGTAGAAGTTAGAATAACTTACAATAGATAGTTTCTATGTAGTGGGAGTCTTGCAGGTGAATCTTGTGAGAATAAAAGGATTGGAAACACTAGGATAGAGCTTGATAAATTTAATGGTTAGAATTTTGAGTTATGGAAACTCAAGATGGAATATCTCTTAGGAGATAGAGATTGGTGGATTGCTATAACAGGCATTGTACCCATGGGGATGAAACCGTAAGAGGGAGAAAATTTTGATAGAAAATAGAGAAGCTCTATTAAATTATGTCTGTCAACTTCAACGCTAATGATTATTTTAACTTAAAAGACCAAATCTTATGTGGGATAAGTTCGGAAATATTATATTAAGCCAAGTCGCTAGTAAACAAAAAAATTAATAAAAGAAGTTTTATTCATTGTGAATGAATGATGGTCACTCGATTGTAAACCCCTAAATGCACTCAACATTGTGTTAACCCAATTATCATCTATGGATGTCAAAATGGATGATGAATAAAAATATATCACACTAATGTGCTCTTTGCCTTGACCATGGAAAAATCTAATGATGGCAATCACTTACTACATCAAAGCTAAAAGTGGAAGATGTAGTCACAACTTTGTTATCATAAGAGATGAGGCATAAGTCAATGGAAAGCTATCAAATTAATGACACCCTAATCATTTGAGATCACTTGTGAGAAAGAGGCAAGCAGAACACTAGGGATAGGTGCTCGAAGTCTAGAAGTAAACCAAATATTTTGGATAGATCCTTGAAGAAGTGCTAGAATTGTGGCAAGACAAGGCTTTTGAAGGACTGTAGAGTGAAAAAGGTGGAAAAGGCCAAACCACCATTTGTTACACAATCCTCGAGTTAGAAGGTCTCTAGTAATGGATATGGAGATGTATATCTTGTAATCTCAAGTTCGCATGCATGTAATGATGTGTGGTTGATGGACTCTAGAGCCTCTTATCATATTGTTGGGTGAATATTTTGTCTTCAACTAACTAAAGGCAAAATGGTTATATCAGCCATAGTATAATGAGATAAATCTCTCCTCTCAGCAAGGGGAGGTTCCTTATAAACTATCACAAACTAATTTAAACTAAATACTAACTTAGGGGTGAGACCATATCATCCATTTCTCTTTTTTCAAAAATGATGTTTACAAAATAAAAGAACATTTTCTTGATATTAACTGAAAAACCAAGAAACTCATGAGATCACAAAGTCTATCGTTGCTTCTTTTGATGATTTATAACTTAGAACACAATAGAATGAGGTGTAGCCCAAAGTCTTCACCGAAAACTATGACAAAGTATATGATCACAAAAAATAATAGTAGTTCAAAGCCTTTCCAATATCCTTTACTTTAAAACGCTAACTAACAAACTAAAGATAATTTTTGTAGCACAAAGTCTCCACAATCAACTTTAGAACATCTCTCAGATTATCTTCACTCACACTACTACTTAATCAAATAGATAAGATCGTATTAGGAAAAGGGTGTAAGAACATTTTTCAATACAACACAAGTTATTTCAACACAAATTTTGAAAGATCACTTGCTTTCTCATTCACTTGATAAAATTTGATTTACAATTTGAACTCAAAGTCTCAAAATGCTCTTCAATTTGGCAGAGTTTCATTTCAATAACTAAAATCATCCCTTTACAAAAGAGGCCCTCTTTATTTATAGGGGGAGGCCTTGAAAAAATTTAGGAAAAACCTAACTACTTTGACCTATTCAAAAATAGGAGTCCTTATTGACTTGGGACTTCCTATTTTTTACATGTAATTACATATGAAAAAAGTACATGTAAAAATGTCTAAAGTTGTTTCAAAAGTACATCTGAAAATTGGAAAATAAACTAAGGGAAAAGGATATTGCTTCAATTCGTATCACCATCCTTCTTCATGTGTCCATCATACATAGTGAAAGCTGCTTTTATCCCGATACTGTTTCGACTAACAGTGTTACTGAAAATCATCTTGGCTCTAACTATGGCATCTCTTATTGTGGTGACTGATTTTGCATGACTAGTTAACTTGGTTTTCAAGTTATTTAGAGTCAACTGATTGTCCAGAATATTGTCCACAGAGGCTATAGAAAATGTTTTATCTTCAAATTCTTTCTGGCACATATCTTCAAATTCTCAAATCATTTCTTTTGTTGAGAAAAATTGGTTATCTTGTGATGTAAGCTTGCAAGGTAGCTCCTCCAATTTATGCAAAAGATTGGCATCACCTGTTCACTGCGTTCCCTTACAAATTCAAGGTCATTGATCAAATCTTTAAGCACAGGGATCCTATATGTCAATGCCTCGTTAGTTTTAGTATAAGAATCCCTATCAGGAATGACACCAATTGATATTAGAGTGCTTATCTTCAGTTTTCTCATCTCCACCCATTTATCATGATTCTTTTATATGCTTTCAGTATCTTGAGAAATAACATCATTGAGATCATCAAGTTATGCTCTTATTTTCCTCATTTTATCTATCTTCTCAAATAGCTCTGTAAGTAGGGAAATTTCTTGTGCACGCATCCTATCTAAGTACTCTTCAAGTACTTTTCATTTGAGATGAGTCTTTTCTACTTTCTGAATGATGGGGTCTTCTACATAAATGGCCTCAGGAGTTACTACTTTTAAACTCAAAGTGATTTTCCTTACCACTGTAGTCAATTATTCCACCATTGATTTTTAGTGATCTTTCATTTCTTTCTCCCTATCAAATTTTTGAATCAGGATGTCCATAACTGACTGCATATCATTCTTGGCACTTTCATGAGTTATCTTTCCTAACACAACTCTAGAGATAGAGTAATCATTTATATCAAAATTTTCCATGGTTGCATCGTATAGAGGTCTTGCAATCTCTATAAATTTATGTCCCTTGTCCCCAAGTATTTTTGAAAGAATCTTTGGCTTCTTTGGGGTTTTGGCTTTTACAGGCACTAGCTTATTAAAATCAAAGTCATCTAGGGAGATGGCTTTTTTTTTTGGTGTATAAGCTGACAACCATAGTGGAAGTGCAAAAGTACTCACATTAGGGTTTGTCCCCATTGTTGGCATCACCAGAGCTGCACTTGCACTGGTAGTGGAAACAATAGGTGGAGTGTTAGTAAAAACTACACCTTTTACAAAGTGATCAAAAATAGAAGTATATCCAATATCAAAAGATGAGGAGAACAAACTAGGAATAGACCCTGAGGAATGAAGAACATCTTCAAAAGTGTTTTGAGGGTTGTCAAAAATTATTTTGGAAGGAGAGGGAGATTCAGAAAAGGGAATATTAATAGGATAAATAGACAAAGGAGCCGCAACAGGTGTGTCGAGTAGGGGAGAAGAGACTCCCATTTCTTGTTGTACATTCTCTTGTGGGGATAAAGTTTCCTCTTATTGTTGATTTGTAGGCCTGTCTTCAACCTCCATCTCTTCTGTGGCTAGTTCTTCAGTGCTTTATTTCTCAACTTCCATATCCTCTATTTTAAACTCTTTCTCCACAACTTTTGACTTCTTTGTTACAAATATGATCTTAGGCTTATGTGGCTTGGAAGAATAAGGAACATCACTTTTGTTCTTCATCCTATTCTCTGCCTTTCTTCTTGTTTCCTTTTGAATCTCAATTTTTGAGCCTGTGAGGAATTCTTTCAAAGTAATTCCTTTATTTGATAGCCAATTATTGGTGTTTGCCAATATAGATTCAAATCTTTTCCTCAAAGAGGTCAGCTCTTTTTGGGACCATTGGATTGGAGGGAGAGGGGAATTAGCAACTTGTTCAGTATTATATATGTCATTAATCAACTCTCCATCATCCACTAGATTCTCAAAAATATTAGCAAGTCCCAGATATTCAATCTACTCAAGAGATAATATATTGTAGTCCAATCTCCTGACATCTTCCTCTATTCTTAAATCTACCCAAACATATTCAACCATAGGTTCATGGAATTAGATTTTCCTCTTGATTATGTCTTTCACACCCTTGTAGTCAAAATTTGGTCTTCTCTTTAATTACTTCATGGTTACACGCTGCATCTCACTTTCCATGACCCTAGCCTTCACAGCAGTTAATACTGAATACCTGCCAATTTCAACTAGGAAACTGAAACTAGGTTTCTTAAGCTCCATCTATTTATTATGCACGATGATCATTTGTCTACATAACTCCATTAAGACCAGTTTGTCTAAGGGGAATCTTGGAAGCATATAAGGATGACCTTGGAAAAATCCAACCCTCAAGTATGAGAAATAACAAAATTGTAAGAACATGCATCTAAAATCATTTACCACTAACCAAGATTCATCTAACACTCTTCTTTATTCTAGTTGAGGATCAAAAAGACATAAGAATATTGCAAAGAAGGCATCATTTACTCTCCTGAAATGATGAATAAAACCCTTTAATATTAATTGAGAATAGTATTGATATACATGGATTACCCTCCTATCTCTTTTTTATGTTAGACCTGGGAAGATTCTCATAGAAGCTATAATATACACCAAATAAGAAGTCATGTAGAACTTGAAGGTGGTGGATACCTTCATCAATTGTTCATGCAAAGCATTGCTGATTTTTTCTCCCTAGAAGATGGTTTGTTTGCCTTGGAGTATTACCTTGATGAAATGATACATTCATTCATGAAATTGTGAAGAAGATGACAAACCTCTTATCCTATTGAGAAGAGTTATCAGATCACCAACTTCTTCTATAAAGTCACTTCTAGGAAAACTTCGTGGCCACCTTGATAAATTTGACCTTGATGTCTTGAGCCATTTATTATTGATTACCTTCTTTTCCTTTTCAAGATTTTTGTCATACTCTTTTTGTGATTCAACAAAATCAAATTTTATCACTTTTGTAGTAGGAGGGAACATAAACACCTTATCAATGAACTCGAGATCTAGTCTGATTATCACATTGCTACTAGTGTCCATCACAGACCTTGTATCTCTATTGTAAAATTGAGCACACTGAAGGACAAATTCTATGTTGTGTTCTGCCACCGGGAAAGAAGATACCCAATGAATGTTACTTTCAATTATCTTTTTCATTTCAGAACTAGGATTGCTTGACTTGGTTCTCTCCACAAATTTAGCCATGTCCACATGGCCAATCTCTATATCTCTAATGTCATCAACATTAGAAGTAACTAAGGTGATTATAAAAACACCTTGATATTTTTACTTCATCACTTTCAACTTATTCAAAGACAACTCAATCATTTGAATGAGTTGTTACCTGAAGGATGTCGATGAAGAAAGAAGATCCATAGAAGAAACTACAATAAAAAGCCATGATCATGCAATTAGGGAAAATACTGGCAATCTGGAAAAATTGCATGTTGATGATCATGACTATGGAGACATGCTTGAAAGGGATAAAGTGCAAGCAGGCCAAAAAATTAGGGGAAAACAGGCTCAAAAAAACAAAATCAAAAATATCCCAGAGTTAGGAAAATTTAAGAGAATGTTTGCATGGGCAGCGAAATTTGTTGTCCTTACATGTGAGGGATATTGTTATATATGCATTGGTGGAAAAATTCACCGCTCATGCATGTAATTAGGAAATTCAAGTGTTTATGCAGCAATGGAAAAATTTGCTGACATTTCATATTGGTATTGTTTGTTGTTGAGGTTCAAGTGGCAGAATTCACCACTACTGTAGGCAATGAGAGTAATGATTGAGCAGTAGTTTTTGCTGATATCACATGTGTTATCGGCTGCAAAGTTTATCACTTGGAGAAGGTAGAAAAATTTTCCACCCTTACACTTCTTGTTGAGAACATCTCATAATACTTTAAGTGGTGAAAAATGTTGTCTTTGCATTTGACTTGTTCATGATAGGAAGTGTGAGAGTAGCTTATTAAAGCCATCATCACCAAGTTATTTGGAAGATGGTTTTCAACCATATTTGAAGGGTAAACCTTAGTCAAGTTAAACCACTGATGACATGCACAATAACTTAGGGCACGAATGAAGGTTTGGCAGAATTCATTGATAAGGCTCACCAGGGCAAAATGATGAAATAATAAGGGTCAATGACACATAAGACAAATCAAAATGAAAATATCAATCTGCAGTAGAAATCACTCAAAAAATGAAACCCTAGAAGTAGAAAACAACTTACCTATCAAGTTTGAAACCCTAAGCTTGGCGATGGTGAATTCAAACTCTTCTTCCATGACCATGATTGAGTGGTTGTGAAAAGGGGTCTAGGAAACTCAGATAAATGAAAAGATAAGAAAAAAACAAAGAAAATAATGCATTTAAAATCTTGGAAACAAGCCTTTAATATTCATCACGAGTGGCCATTAATTCCACTTGAAGTTCAAGATCTCAAAGATCTTGCTCATGCCGTGAAATTTGCCGCCCTGACACGTGCTTGGCAATAAGAACATGTAATGGTGGCAAAAAATGCCGCTTGAGCATGTGAAAAATAAAACCCATGTAAGGGCGGAAAAAATGTCAACCTTACACAAGCAAAATCAAAATTCACTAACACCCTGAAAATGATCAAAATCAACATTTTGATAAGTTTATGACTACAATAGGTTTCACGATTTTTAAAAAATCATGGCGGGGGAATGTCGTAAACATTCCTAGGATGTCAGACAACTTCACTTGAGATCAAGAGAATCTTGTCGCGATTAATGAACTTAGAGTGTAGATTATGAAATGGACAAGTTTCATAGGGGTTGTCCACAAAATGAGCATAGTTAATTTTGGGAACAACACGTATGACACCTGCGAGGGAGTGGACTTGCAAGTATGAAGAATATGATGGTGGTGATGTCTTTCTAGGAGACAACTCAACCTACAAGGTCATGGTTAAAGGAAGAGTGACACTAAGGTTCAAAGATGGGAGTATCAAGACTCATGTTAGGACCATGCACATTGGTAAATATAACAAACTACATTATATAATTTGACAATATCTCACACACATGTAAAATCTCAATTATTGGAAATATTTACAAAGTTAAAGCTTAAAAAAGCTTTCCTGAGGTGGTTCCACTATGGGACCCAAATTATTTTAAACCCAAATAACTTACTAACATTTATTTACTAACAACATTATTTAATTATATTAACAATATGAAAGGGGTGTATGTGCCCCATACTAACACTAACAACCAACATAAATAAACCTAATAGGACTTTAGATCAACCAACCCAACAACTCTCCCTAGTGTTTTACATATTCTTGGCCTTTCGAGGAATCTGATCTTTGTGAGAAATATGAATGATTCAGTGTTTGGGTATCATTCAGTAGAGATGGATTCAAAATGGTGTGTAGACCCATGGTGTTGGCAAAATGCTTGCACAAAAGTACTTTTTGCAGGGTTGATGTGATTATGTTAAGTGGCACATGTAACAACATTGTTGTTCATGAGGCCAAGGCCAAAATAAGAATTTGTACATTGCTTTTGGCAGAGAAGACAATGCTCTAACATAAGAAATTGGGCCCTTTGGTGAAAAAATTATGCACTTGTTGTGGACTAAGTATATAGAGAAAGGGATGGTTGGACTTCGACTACTATGAACATTGCATCTATGTCAAGTAGTGTTATCCAAAACTCCCTAAAAATTTTGCGGGGGTAAGTGAAATATATTAAGTGATCCATAGTGATGTGTTTAGACAAGTGGATGTCATGTCACTAAATAGATTTTTCTTCTATGTGTCTTTTATATATGACTAGTCTTGCAAGACGTATATACTTCATCCTAAAGAAATATGAATTTCTCAATAAAAGGAGAACCAAACAAAGAAAAGGATCAAAGTTTTGTGTATGAACAATATGGGTGGGGATTGATCCAAAGTGTTTAAAATTTTATGTAAGTGGAGTGGTATTCAAAAACAGAATTCAATTATATATACACAGCAACAAAATGGAGTTGAAAATTGGATGAACAAGGTGTTGATAGACAAGGTCTAGAGTATGTTGAATGATGTGCATTTGGATCAAAAAATTTGGGCTAAATCAATGGTTACTACTTGTTATCTCATCAACATATCACCTACCTCAACGCTAGTTGACAATACTCTACAAGAAGAATGGACTAGAAAGAATCCTTGCTTTCAACATCTACGCACTTTTGGTTGTGAAGCATATTCTCATATCCCAAAGGAGAAAAGTTTGAGACTTCAATTTAAGTCTATGAAGTACATCTCTGTTGGGTATGGAGTGGTGTCAAAGGGAAAAAAATCTAGAATCCTTAGATGAAGAAGGTGGTTATAGACAAAATGTAGTTTTCAAGGAGCTATGCAAGGTTCATGTGCAATAAGATCCAAAGAATTGGCCAAAGGAAGAAACATAAAAGATTCATGTTAATGTAGAATCTACAGACCATGAATATGAGTATGGTGTGATGGATGAAGAGTCACAATAGTCACAAGAAGAGGAGGACCCTTAAACTCATACTCTTAGGTGTTCATAGTGGGTGCACATAATGCCATATAGGTATAGCCCACATGATTTTTATCATGCATTCCTATTGTTAGTTTTTGATGGTGAAGACCCCGAGATGGTGAAGTAAGATATTATTTGCACAAGGAACAAGTCTTGAATGAAGGCCATGAAGGAGGAAATGGAATTTCAAGATAAGGATGCAACATTGATTTTGGTAAATTTACCTTTTAGATAAAAACCTATAGGTTGCAATTGGGTTTTCAAGAAGAAGAAGAATGTGCAAGGGAAGCTAGAGAAGCATAAGGCTCACTTGGAAGCAAAGTGATTCTTGCAAGTAGAGATAATTGAATATGCTAAGACTTTTTCTCTTATTGTGAAATTGACTTCAATTAGATTTATTTTAGTCATTGTTTTTGCATTTGATCTTGAGATAGAACAAATGGATGTTAAATTAATGTTTTTGCATGGGGAGCTTGAAGAAGAAATTTACATGTCACAACCTAAAATCTTCAAGGTAAAATGGAAAGAGGACTAGGTCTGTAGGTTGAATAAGTCCTTGTATGGCTTGAAGTAATTACCTAGAATGTGGAATCATAAGTTCGACAGTTATATGGTTGGACTTGGGCATGTGCACAAAAATGTTTATCCATATGTCTACTAAAAGGAAGAGGCTGATAACTTTGTCATCATAGTTCTCTATGTGGATGACATGTTGTTTATCAAAAATGATAAGTGTATGATCAAGAAAGTAAGTCTCAACTATCTGTAGAGTTCGACATGAAAGACATTAGTGTTGTAAGATTTATATTGGACATGAAAATCAAATGGGATCATGCTAACGAGAAGTTATAGCTAAACCAGAGGAAGTACATTGAAACAACATTGAAAATATTTAGGATGCAACACTGAATATTTGATTGCACATATTTTATAGTTGGTCAAAAGCTATCAACTATGTAATGTCAAAAGACATGGGAGGAGTTTAAGGACATGATTTAGGTTATGTATGGGAATGTGGGGGGAATCCTAATGCGTGTAATGGTTTATACAAGACCTGATATTATACAAGTAGTGGGAGTAATGAGTAGATTCATGTTCTATTCGAGCAAGGAGAATTGAGTGTTAATGAAGAAGATATTTAGATATCTATGCAAAACTTTTGTTCATGTGATTTTCTATCTGGGCATACTTGGTGCAAGTAAGAGTTTGTGTCTACAAGGATTTTTGTATTCTAATTGGGTTGGAGATATTAATTTTTATGGGTATACTAGTGTGTATGTGTTTAACTTGTTTGATGGAAATATAAGTTGGATTAGAAAATGATAGGCTAGTTTTGTGATACCTACCACCAAAGATTAATATATTGTAGCTACTCACATAAGTGAAGAAGCTATTTGGATTCAAAGGTTGTTTTCTAAAGTTGGGTTCTCTCAAAAGGTTGTAAGGATAGGTTACAATAGTCAAAGAACAATCTGTTTGGCAAATAACCTTGAATATCATTCTTGAACAAAGTACATTGATGTACGGTATCAATTTGTAAGGGTAATGGTGGAAGAGATAAATATATCTTTGGATAAGGTGGACACAAAGGAATTAAATGACTAAAGCAGTGAGTACTAAGAAGTACTCTTGGTGCATGAAGGAGATGGACCTGGTTTCCTGAAGTTGGTAAAGGATGAAGATGTGCTCCTTTATGCAAAGTGTTCAACAAGTGCGAGATTGTTTGGAAATTCCTCAACTTTGCATGGATCTGCACAATATTAATTATGCAAAAGCTAAGTGTTACACAAGATGATTTGCATAAACAATAGTCATGTGGATGTTGTTTAGGTCGTTTGTGCAAGTAGAATTGGTTGCACATATTTCCAAAGAGATTCTATATAATAGTTGTGCAAGGTTTTCAACATGAAATAATGATGAAATAGATGCATAGGGAACTATGCACAGTTTCATTGCACTATGGGTGGTTGTGAAGTGGTGCACAATGGTTGAGTCACAATAAAGTGTTGTAAAGAGTTGCACAACTATTTTACTATAATTTTGATTAAGATGAATTACTTAATCTAATTAATATATAAACATGTAAAATAATTTAGATAATAAGATACAACATTCAAGCATACATTTGAATGTAAAATATTGAAATTGATTGTAATAATTTGACAAGTGGCATATTGTAAATATAGTAAGTACGACAAAGGGATGACTACTTAGCTTTTATGGGTGTTTATTTGATTGTGATTGTATTATGTAAGTGAGAATCAAGATAAAGCAAGATTTTGGTTTATTTGGTTCTAGAATTGATTCTCTATCTTCATAGGGTATGTTCTATCAGATTGGGTTAGTATCACTAATTGATACTAACATATGTTGGTCAATACTAACTTGTGAGGAAATGAGAAATAATGACTGTACGATCACTTTCACTTGACTCTTTTTTATTTGTATTTGCAATCCTAAACCCTGACAATGTGCATAGCTCCAAAAATTAGTCTCCTTTGCCTTGAAACTCTAGGTATGCTTGCGAGGGCTATAAACTTGTAGAAAATAGGAAAGTGTAATGGGTTTAGCTGACCCTAACCAACCCTGTTTGATGATTGATCATTGCCTATGTATATGATAATTACAGGAGGGAAATCAAGCCACACATAGTTCCCACACCTAGTGTAATTATACAATTTTAATCATTTTTTAATATGTATGCAGTTAATGATTTGACTTTGATACTTGACAATGATTGTTTTAGATTTAATATGCTTCAAACTTAGCTTGTGATTGTTCCTACTGATAGATTATAAATTTAGGAAGAATAAGACAAATTAATTAATGTCTAATATTTGTAGACAACTAAATTTGGTACAAGGCCATCTTTTATGTCATCTATTGCAACTTTGTATACACATACTATTGATAACAAACAAGGTATCTATTGACGCACTCTACTTGAGTATTTTTATATATTATTGTTGGTGGGCTTGTCTATTTTTTATTTGTGTCACCATATTATTATGGGGATCCTCTGTTTTTGTCCTTTTTCTTTTCAGACAAGTTTGCAGTAACTAGACAAAACCTACATGTAGCCTTGTCTGCTTAGTGCAGACTTGTCTAGGAATAACTTTCAAAAAAAAATTGGGTCACATTCCATTTATTTATTATTTTGCCTATCGGTCTTATTTTGAGTAAAATTTTTCACGCTAATAGGTCTCAAATTCAAAATCAAAACATTTATAAATACAAAGCTTCTCTAAGGCATTAAGAATGATTATCCTCACTCTCAAAAGCTAGTCAAAGATTTTTATGTTCCATCTATAGGTTTGGTAAAGCTATATTCAAAGCTGATTTTTATCTCCATATTTATGCCAAAGGTAAAATAGGGGAAAGAACATGTAGACTTGAATTCAAAATTTCACACATACACATAAGTGGGAGAAATAAATTTGAGTTTGAACCCTCTTTAAAGTATTGAAAATATAGTGTGACGTTTGGTCATTCAACATGGATTGGATGAGCTCAGTTGAACTCAATCTCTTTTGATTAAATCACCCTCTCCTTTGCCCTACCATCACTTCCCCCCCCCCCCCATTTGATTCCAATTTGGTTTGTGTGCAAGAAATTAGAGTTTGTCATTATAGGTACTTCACATGATCTTTTAGTTCTGAAAAGGTGTGTATAGCTATAATTAATGTAGGAATATGTAGTTAAATAATCAATTTGGAATCCCATGCAACAAAGGGCAAGTCCATACTCAATGGACTCAAGCACATTGTGTTATTGTCCACTTGCAATGATTGTGTCCAAAGATATCTTCTGCTTCTACCTTTGATTTGCATTTTTAGAGTTATATTTTCTCTACATTATCTTATTACAGTCAAATAAGACAAGTCCATAGTCAACATACTCCAACACATTACGCCACTATCCACTTACAACAAACTTGTTCAGATTTTGTTTCTGATTTTATATTTAATACTGAACTTGCATAATCACCTCTTCTTTTGATTTTTTTTTTCTCAAATAATCAAAACAATCAACATAAATTTATGTGCAAACAAAATATATATTTTCTTAATATTTTCTAAAAATAAAAAAATTTCATATTTAGCAATTTTTCAAACCTAGAATAGTTGAATATTAAATTTTTTTTAGCATTTTGATATTTCTAGTTTTACAACTATTACAACACATTCAAATTTATTGGTTTTATAAAAAGGAACGTAAAACATATTGGTGAATCTAAATTTTTAATAAAACAAATGAATTTATAATATGTTTTAGTATGTGTAAAATTAATAATATCAAAATATTAAAGATGTATAATATTCAACTATTCAAATTTTGACAAAATTGCTAAATATAGAAAGTTGCTATTTTTGAAAACACTAAGGAGATATATACTTAGCTTGCACATAGATTTATTTTGACTGTTCTAACTTTTTGCTAATGAAAATCAGAAGAGGTGAGTGTGTAAGTTCATGATCAAGTACAAAATCAAGAACAAAATCTAGACAGTCACCACTTCTTTTAATTTTCACTCTTAGATAGTTAAAACAATCAACATAAATTTGTGTGTAAGCTAAATATATCTCTTCATATTATTTTCTATTTTTTTTTCTTATTTAGAAATTTTTAAAAATCAATATAGTTGAATATTGTCCATCTTTAGCATTCTAATATTTCTAGATTTACACATATTAGGATACATTACAAATTTATTTATTTTATAAAAAATAGGATAAAACATATTGGTGAACCCAAAATATTGTTTTTGAGCCCTTTTTTTTATTTGGATTTTTCAATTTCATTTTTTCATTTTATTTTCATTGAAATTATGATCCAACAATTTTAAAACTCATAGAAGTTATTGTTTTAGGGAATATGGTCTTCATCAATTTATTTTAATCTATTTTTGAAAAAATAACTAAATTTGCAATGTGTTCTAATAATGTAAAACTAAAAATATTAGAATGTTAAAAATGTAAAATAGTCAACTATTCTAATTTTGATAAATTGGTAAATATGAAAAGTTGTTATTTTTGAAAAATACTAAGAAAGATATACTTAGCTTGTAAATACATTTTTTGACTGTTTTGATTGTCTGAGAGTGGAAATCAAAAGAAGAGGTGATTGTGTAGGCTCGAGATCATGCACATAATCAAAAATAAAATCTAGACAGGTTGGCTATAAATGGATGATGATAAAGTGTGTTGGATTCCATTGACCACAGACTTGTCCTAGTTGACCATGACAGGTGGCTAATAAAAAATATAGAGAAAATGGTGAAAGATATCTCTAGACACGACCAATGCAATTGGAAAATGAAAATATATGCTCAAGTTGGTTGGCCATGGTGATTGTGATGTCACACTAATTATTTCACCATCTATGCCTATATTAATTAGAGTTGTGAACATGTTTTCAAACTTGCAATATCACATGAAATACCTATAATGACAAAACCATAGTTTATTGTACACAAACTAAATTAGAATCAGATAGGGTAGAATATGACAAAAGGAATCGAGTTGTGTAAACATCTAGTTCTTAACACCATTTGTGTTGAAATTGTTAATCTTACTCAAATTGCACTCAAATGCACATTTTAGGTCAAAATCCATAAAATTCCCTAAATGGTTCAAACTTGTCACTTATAAGTGCTAGCTTAGGTCAAAGTATCCCTAAATATGGCAATGCATTTTATGGGCCAGCTAACTTTGATCAGATCATTTCGAGTCAAAATGACAATTTTGCCATTTAGTGCTCTGGATCACTTTTTTCTTCTAATTCATTGGTACACATCACATACCTTTGTTATTCAGTGTTGGAAACATCCTAAATGAGAATACAGCTCTAACACATCTAACATCGCCTTCCAGTTCCTCTCTAGTCAAATTAAGACCCAGTGATATGACTTTTTGACCATTTTGATTAATTGAGGGCCAATTTTCAAATAATTGCATAAATGTTGATTAACCTTGTTTAAGGCTAATTAATCAAAATCAAGAGCTTAAGTGGATTTTCCATGAGAGTTGTTGAATATTTATTTTTGAAAATTGACTCCTATTAACTACATCATCAGGTGACATCATTTCTTGAGAAGACATCCCTAGGCCATAAATGCCACAAATATCAGGTTTATGGGTCACCCGTGCCTAGTTAATGCCTCCCATGCCTCTTCAGTGCCCCTTATTCCAAGGTCATGATGATGATAATTATGGATTTATTTCTAAATTTAGGATTATCTATGGCCACACATCTCAATTTTGAGATGGACGGTCATGATTGATCCTGACCAATCTCAAAAATCTATAAATAGAGAGGCCATAAACACCATTTCTAAGCTATTTTTGGTGTAAAGTTATTATGCTTAAATATCTTCAAGAAGCTTGAATATTTCAAAGTTATAATGTTAAATTTTTTCCACAAGGTTTTGATTTGATCATAGATTTTGCTTTCAAGCTTGATTAATAGGCTCGTTTAGTGATTTGGAATCATGAGCCTAGGTTTTATAAAGTGTTCTTGAGAATCGTTCATCGGAGCTAATGGTGATGTTTAAGACTTTGAGACCTAAGCACAAAGTGTTTGCTATAGAAAAATAAATTAGGCATCATAAGTATGAATAACTTAGAATGACATAAGATTCCAATTGCACTAAGCTAGTTCAAATGTGAATATCTATAACTAAGGATAATGGTAAAACAATGACCAAAATCAGAGTTACAACGATTTACATTTAAACAAAAAAGAAAAAGACAAAGAAAAAGATAAACATAAATGATCCTAACTTGAAATCAAGATATAATCTTAATTAGGAAAAAATGTTTAAAAATAAAAGTCAAGAACGTTTTAACTACATGAGACCAAAATATGAATAATCAAGATCCATGTGGATCATCAAGGCATTATTGAACACAAAAGAGAAAAGTAAAATCAAACATAAAAACAAGACACCAAAAACAATCAAATAAACAAAATGGTCCAAGAACAACGTAATAACATAGGATCAAGATATAAACAATCGAGATCCATGTGAGTCATCAAGATGTTCTAAAAAATAAAAGAGATAATCAAAAACAAACAAAGAAACACAAGCCCAAGATGAGACAAGATGTAATAAAAAGAGAAAAGGAGAAGAAACTAAAAAAAGAGGTGCGAAAGCACAAAAAAACATCAAGAAAACACAATAAAATACCAAGAAAACACAAATAAAAACCAAGTTAGTGCGGTTCAAAGACAAATGTTGATGCATGTGTGGTAGAGGTGTTACTTTCTACCACATCATAACAGAGAATAATGACAACAATTATTCCCTATTTAAAAAGGAACAATGACAAAAGAAATGGAAGAAGAGAAGAAAAGGAAGGGGTTGGCCGAGCTGACTCCATATGTATAAAATAAGTGGGCGCTACCTACATAGTTTCATGGATGCATGTTCCAACATGAACTTCAGGCCAAATGTAGTTCTCTCAAGATATGGGATAGAAGAAAAATGATGATCAGACTAGCATGATTAATGTTATAGAAGAAATGGAAGATAAAAAAAATAAATGAGAATGGTCTGGAAAACAAGAAGCTAATGAGACAAGAAAGAATGATCTTGCAAAAAAAAAGTGCGTGGGACAAGATGAAATCAACTGGTGTTTCTATGCTTACAAAATGGTAAGAGCATAGCATGGTGAAACAGGAATGTACAAATGTACAGAAGCATGAGATAATGTTTTTGTTCTTTTATAGATCATGTTCTAATGTTTTTGGTATTTTCAAAGTATTTCTAATATTTTTGGTGTTTTTGGGATAAAATATGCACAAGGTGGGACCATCTAGTCGAGGAGATGCACGTCTTAAGAGTAGAGGTTCCAATAAGACAACTAAGCTGGATGCAATGATCCATGCTCATAAATCAGTGAAAGTGAGGTTCTTGATAAAACAAGAAAGAGTAGAAAATAATTGAATTGAGAAGATGTGGCTGTTCACTTGTCTAAAACTGTACAAGACTATCCTGGTTGAACTGTTTTGTAGAACTATTGCTGAAAATGTTCATGAGACATAATCAAGATCATAATTGGTCAAGGGACAAAAAATGTTCAAGCTTATAACATGTCCTAAACAAAACAAAGAATATGCTTCTCAAAGAGCGCAATCTATAATGAGATGAAGAATGTGTTTAGAGTACCAAGGGTTTAAAGCCTTTACTATTAGGATTCATGAAAAGTGGAACAGGGTAGTATAAAATGTGTTCAAAGTAAGATAAAAAGGGTGGGATAAAATTACAACATCACAAGTTGCCCCCAAGTTAGGGGTCTTATAGACAATCATTCAAAGTTGTTCATGCGTAGAATCTCTTAAGGTGTATGATGTTCATGGGCTCTGAAATTTCTTCACCATTAGGTTTAGCCAATTGATATGCTCCTGATCCATAGTTTATTGTGAAAATATATGGTCCTAACCAATTAGGCTAAATCTTTCCTTTCTTTTTAGGTTCAACATTCGTGTTCTTCTGGTTCTCTTTCAAAACTAAGTCACCAATCTCAAATTCTTAAGGGAGAATGTGTTTTTTATAGCTTCTTTTTTATCTATTTTGATAGGCCTATAAGTTTTCTAGGGCAGCCAAATGCTTACCATCAATAAGTTATAGTTCTTACAGCTGTGAGGCTCTATAGTCTTCATCATCTTCAATGTGCTCTAGTGATATTCTTAATGATGGGATCTCAATCTCGATCAAGATGATAGCTTCAATGCCAAAAAAAGGGGAGTATGGAGTAGCTCTAGTTGGGGTGAGATGATTGGTTCTATAAGCTAAAATGGTAGGAAAGAGTTGCAAGTGCCAATTATGGTCAACATCATTGACAATATTTTATAAGATGGCTAGAATGGTTTTATTTGATGCCTCAGCTTGTTCATTGCCTTGTGGGTTATATGGAGTGGATTTTTTGTGCTTAGTCTTATAATTTTTACAAAGAGATTTCACATCTTGGTTCACAAAGGATCCACCATTATCGGATATAATACGGGTTAGGATGCCATATCGACAAATGATATGGTAATGAATGAATTTGGCTATTTGTTTCCTAGTAACATAAGTGAGAGGAATGGCCTCAATCCACTTGGTAAAGTACTCGATTGTAGTCAAAATGTGTTTATGGCCATCTGAAGATGTTAGGTAAATTCTCCCAATGAGATCAAGATGCCAAGTTGAGAATGGCCATGGTGTTGTAATCAATTGTAATGGTAAGGAAGGTGCATGTATCAAGTTGCCATGTTGCTAACAAGGAACACATTTCTTTACATATTTACAAGCATCTGTCTTCATTTGAGGCCAATAATAGCCTATTTTGAGAAGTTTATTTGCTAGGACTACATCATTGGTATGGGCCCCACACATTCCTTCATGAACCTCCTTTAGTGCCAGCTTGGATTCTCCCAAAGATAAACAATAAAGAAGCATTCCATCACAACTTTTTTGATAAAGCATGTTTCCAAGGAGAATATAACGTGTTAAGCGATGAAGGAATAGTTTTTGTTGGTTATTGGAAAGGTTGGCAGGGAATACATGACTATGGAAATAGTTATTACAATCTTGCTACCATGGTAGCTTAGGTGAGAGATTAGGATCAACAATGGTGCATATGCTCTCTGAATCTGATAGAATATGTGTTGGTTGAAGAAGATTTTCAATCAAAAACTGATACTCTTTATCACTGTCATGCATTTGAATTATGGAACCAATTATTGTCATGGCATCGATAGATCTGTTGTTGACTCACAAAACTTGTTCAAACTACAGAGATTTAAAATGTGTTTTGAGGTTATCGACAATTAGCTTGTAAGGAACAAGCTTATTATCTCTTGTTTGATACTAATCAATTGTTTGATTTATGATTAGTGATGAATATCCACAGACATTTAAGCTTATAATGTCCCATTGTATGGCAAGATAGATCCCTAAAACCAATGCATCATATTCGGCCATATTGTTTGTAAATTGAAATTATATATGGAATGCTTTGGGGATCAAATCCTCCTATGGCATGATCAATAATATGCCAACTCCAGATCCTCAAGATGTGAAGGATCCATCAAAATAGAGTGTCCATTATTCAGGTTCTTGTGATGCTTGTTATATTGTCATGATAGAATCATCTAGAAGGTCAAAGTTGAGAGGTTGAGTGGCTGTAATAGGAGCTTCTACAAGTTGGTATGCAAGAACTTGCCCTTTGATTATATTTTGATTATGGTACTCAACATCAAACTCACTGACGAACATAATCCATTTAGCCATGTGTCTTTGAAGAGCTAATTTACATAAGAGGAACTTGAGAGGATCGACCTTGGTGATAACAATAGTTTTGTTATTTAGCATATAATGTCACAATTTTTGAGTGGCAAACACCATAGATAAGCATGCCTTCTCAATAGGCATATAATTATGTTCATAGGCTACCAATGTGTGACTTAAATAACAAACCACATGTTCTTTACCATGATCATCATACTGAGCCAAAAGTGCCCCTAGTGCCTGTTTCATGGTTGATATATAAAGTAGTGGCTTTCCTTGTGTTAGAGGTTATAAGATCGGTGGATTGGCCAAGTATGTTTTAAGCTTTACAAATATTTTCTGACAATATTCATCCCATTGAAATGTTACCCCTTTCCTTAAGAGGTGGGTAAATGGGTGGCACTTATCTTCCAATTGAGAAATGAACCTACGTATAGACTATACATTTCCTTGTAGACCTCACAACTATTTAAGATTATTTGGTGGAGGCATTTCCATAATAGTGTTGACCTTTACAAGGTCAACTTAGATCCCTCATTGTGATATAATGAACCCTATAAATTTTCATTATGTGACTCCAAAGACACATTTCTTAGGATTCAAGCAGACTTTATATGTATGAATACTGTCAAATATTCTTCGTACAATGTTAGGGTGTCCAGCTCTTGTTTTTTATTTTTCTAGTATATCATTAACATAGTCCTTGATAATGTCATGCATCATGTCATAGAAGATGACAGCCATTACACACTGATATGTGGCTCCAGTATTCTTCAAACCAAATGGCATGACTTGGTAACAGAATGTCCCCCACAGAGTGGTGAACGCAGTCTTATGCTGATCTTTAGGGGCTATCTTGATCTGATTATAACTAGAAAATCCATCCATTAAGGATAGCATTTCATACCCAATAGTTGATTTGATAATCATGTCGATGTTGGGTAGAGGAAAGTCATCTTTGGGGCATGCTTTGTTGATATCATGAAAATCAGTACAAACATGTATGTTTGGGGTCTTTTTACTTGCTAACACTATGTTAGAAATCCATTTAGAGTAATCTAGTGATCTAATAAAATTGGCTCCCAAAAACTTTTCTAACTCGGCCATAACCAAAAGAGTGATGCGTGGATGCATCTTTCTCAACTTTTGCTTGACTGGTTTGGCATCAGGGTGAACAACAAGATGATGCACAACTAAATCTAGGCCCAAGCTTGCCATGTCAGAGTATGCCCATGCAAAGATGTCTATATAATCCTTAAGAATGGATATAATATGTTCACATTTTACTTTAGTAATGGAATCTCCAAGATAAACAATTTTAGGATCCTCATGGGTTCCCAAATTCACTTCTATTGTGCTCTCCATAAGGAGTGTGGATCCATCTTTTAGAATTGTAGGAAATGTATGGTCATGATCCTCTACTTCATCTTGTTGTTCTTCCCAAAGATATGGATAATGTGAAGAATCAAAATCTGCCTTCTTAGGTAATGACCAATCGACAAAAACCTCTGTAAACTCAAGAGCAAGATGTTCAAATATTTGATGTTGTTCTGAAGAGATGCTTGTACTAGCTATGGAACTTGAGCTAGATGGACTTTCTACGTCCTGAGGGGATGAGCAAATTTTCCCACCTGGAAGCGCTTGAAATAGGTTTTCACTTAAAGGCTTGTCTTTTTATTTACTTTTTCCCTAATCAACAAGTGCATCAAAGAGGTTTTCACCTAAAGATCTCGATGTTTGTTCTTTATTATGACCAACAAATTTTGTTTGATCTCCAAAGTAGGTAGAAGAATTCAATGAAAAATCAAAACCCTGCTTATGATCACCAATAGGGAATGCATCTCATAGGCCCATGTATTCTGAAATTGATTCTTCATTTTGAAACTCATCGAGGCATATGACCAAATTTTGTTGATCCCAATCTATGAGTTTAGGATGGCAAAGGCATAGGTTACAGTGAGGGTTTTATTTAGGATGGGAAGCACCAATGGTAAATATATAATGTCCTACTTTAGGAAGGGAAGCACCACTAGGATAGGTTTTTGCTTTAGGATGGGAAGCTCCAATAGGTGTTATGGTCAATATGGCATTTGAATCAAACAAATTTCAATCAACAAGCTCATCAAAAAGGCTATAATGAGACATTGTGTCGCTGCTAGGAGTCTTGTTACTAGTAATTTATGAAGGGTCACTACCAAATGTTATTAGGTCATCCTCTAGTGGTTTAAATCTGAGACCATGATTCCAATTGACAACTCTAATTGATAAGGGTTCTAAAATTCCTTGCACATATGGGCCAAGGCCTTTCCCTGTATAGTCAAGATGATCCATTATCTTGTTAGGGATATGATACTTTAGATTCTGAAAATAATCTGCAAGGCCTTTAGAATATAACCAATCTCCCTCGGTAAAAGCCTCTCGATCTTTATTTGGTGCAATTATAGGTACAAAAACCATAGGAGGTTTTGGTTGCTTCTTCTTTAGTTGTCAAATTTTATCAGGTTTGTTAGGAGTTTGGGAAGTTTTAGGCTTACCAAATGTTTTAAGGGATTTTGGTAATTTTTCAATATCAAGGATGTCCTTTAGATGGTACGTGGAAATGCTAGCATCTTTAATAATACCCTATTTGGCTAGAGCTGTAGGAAATCAATCAATCAAAGTGGAGGCTAGATCACCAGGCTCTATATAATTAAATGGAGATGGATGAGAAATGATGGCTTTGTTCTTCTTTGTAATGAATTCATAACCTAGGCAATAGTTATAATTATCAAACTCTACTTTAAAATGTTTACAGTATTGGTATCGCTGATGATCAATAGGAATAGTAACCTCGATCCCATCATGGGGAAACTTAAGTCATTGGTGAAGAGTGGATAGAACTACCTGTACTTCATGGATCCAAGGATGACCAAGAAGTATGTTATAAAGAATCTCAATATCCACAATATGGAATAATGTGTGATGAGAAATAGACCCAAACATGACTAGCAACTAAATTATACTAGATGACTCCCTCTCAGTGTTGTCATAAACCTTGATTGTAATAGTTTCTGGCTAAATGTCTTTATCTATATAACCCAATCATAACACTAATTTAAGAGATGATGTTCAGTCCTGAACCATTATTTATAAGAACCCACTTGATCTTATGATCTGCAATGATTATCTCAATGTATAGTGGTTTATTATGGTTCAAGCTGAGGGTAGACATGTCCTTTTGATCAAATGTGATTTATTGAAATGAAGAAAAATGTCCAACTAGGTTCTAGAATTGATCAAGGTTTATATCATTAGGCACAATAGACTCTTGTAAATTTTTGTTGAAGATGGTTCTATGGACATCAGATGCCTACAAGAGTTCTAATATGGAAATTTGTGTAGGGGTTTCATCTAATTGATCTGTTAGACTATAAGGTATTTAAACTATGGATTAAACTAGTTTAGTCTTTGTTGGGATAATATTTGGCTTTAAAACCATTGGCACAATTTTCTCATTGGATTTATGGAAAGAAGTGGGTGAAGGGCCCTGAATGGTAACTCATGGTTGTCTAGTTACGATTGCACAACCTAGAGGTGGTAAGGAGTTATTATAATTAGAAGAGGGAAGCTAAGGGCCTTGAATGGTGATTCATGAGCGACTAACTGTATTGCTATAATTTTGGGTTAGTGAAGAGCCTTTATAAGAAAGGTACTATTGTTTAGGATTAGTAACCCATGTAAACAGAGTAGTAACATGATGATGGGAACCCAATATGGTATTTCTAGGGGGAGAGGGTGCTGACCCTATAATGATGGGTCTCATGTTGTGAAGAACATGACATTGGCCATGCAGCTTCATAGTAAAAGTGGCAATGTGGGTTGAAAAAATGCATCCCACAGTGTTATTATAATCATAAGGTACATTGTTATAAGCAACATTATTAGTGTGGGCATTATGATCTTGATTATGCTCATTATGATTCTGACCTTGTTGTTTGTTTTGATTCTACCTCTGTCCTTGATTATGACAATTTTGATTGTACCTTGGTGGTGGTGGATCATGTTGAGGAAAGGGGTCTTTATAGATTCCCATATCTTGATTTGTGTCCTGATTAGGGGCCAACTTAATTTCCAGTTCACCACTTTCAATAAATTCCTCAATTATATGTCACAATTGAATGCAATGACATGCATCATGACCAGCAACATGATGAAAGTTATATCATTCATTCTCTTTTTACCAGTTTGGTTTTGGTTGATCTTGAGGAAATGGCTTTGATACTAGCCATATAATTAAATTAGTTGTAATGAGCTTTTGTAACACTGCTTCAACTAATTCTCCTAGCTTGCTAAAGACTCTGACATTGTTATGAAATGTCCTTCATGGAGGTTGTCTCTGTAAAGTAGGTAATGGATTTAAGGGAGTTAATTATACATTTGGAGGAGGCATAGCTTACACCATTTGTACATGTCTTATTTTTGTCACCCCATTTCCAACCATGTTCTTATTTTTGTGAAAGACCTTAGACTTATCCTATGTAACTATTTGAGGAGTCAATGATTTAGTCTAATTAGATGCTTGTCCTTGTACAAAGATCTTAACAAGGCCCCTAGCAATAAGAGCCTTCTGAAACTGCACTCCTTTGTCAATAATTTCTTCAAATGAGTTAGTACAAGCTAATCATAGATTATATGCAACCTCATGATGTAAATTATGTGCAAAGATATTAGCCAACTATTTGTCTGGAAAATTATGTTGAAAGTGACCTGTCAATGCTCTCCACCTTTGTAGATATTCAACAAAACTTTCACCATCATGCTTATTGGATTTGCATAAGTTAAAAATGGTTAATTCATGTTCTATGTTATATGAGAAATGGTTAACAAACTTTTTTGATAAGTCATTCCAATCCACAACTGATCCCTTGGGTAGTTTAAGTATCCAATCAAGAGCTTATCCCACTAAATTTCATGGAAATAGTTATAGTAAATACTCACTACTATAAGTAACCTCTTGACACAAGATGAAGAATGCTTGTATGTGTTCATGTGGATCTCCTTTCCCTTTGTAGTTACCAAATTTGGGTGCCTCAAAATGAGGTGGAAATGGGTTTTGGAGAATAGATAAGTCAAATGGATATGGGCATCTATCATCGAATTTGTACTTTTTAACTCTATTATTCATCTCCAATCTTTGGACAATTTCCTTCATATAATTCCATTCTTGCATGTTTGGTGTATTTTTGGATTGGATAAGATGTTGTTGGGATGGAATGAGCCCTTAGTTTTGTTATTGTTAGGGTGAAATGTGCCCCTAGTTTTGTGTGGATCTATAGGGAGCATATACCTTTTGATCCATGATTTGGTTCTGATTTGATGCTTGAGTTGAGAACATAGGCCATTGATTCTTGGATTGTAATACATTCCCTAAATTTGGTTGTTTCACACTTTGTTGATTTTGGAAATTTCTATGTTTATTTACCAATCTTTGGGTTGGTTGAAAAGAACTAGCCAAATTGTCTTGAGGGATTTCCTCAATTCGAACTAAATGTTTGGGTTTTTGAGTTTGTAAAGTAACAAGAGGTTCTTGATGATTGAATAATGTATGTTCTGTATTAAATGGAACACTTTTTAAGGTCTCTTGTGACTTTAGTTATACATTTAGATTACCCTGATCTACTATGGTAATGTCCTCATCTAATATTTGTTGCATACTTTCAACCACATTTCCTTGTTCTTTTAAAACATCATTATGAATTGAAGTGGCAACTAGGGAATCAATTAAGTATGTGACAAGTTGATCTCATATCATTGACTTATTATCTTGATCTTAGCTAGAAGATGCAAATTTGTTGGCTTTGACTCTGTTTGTATGTCCTTTCCTTTGTTAGAGAAAGAAGGTATGTTCATTTGTGCAAAATCTTTCTCTTGTCATCATTGTTCTCCTTCTCTAATTAAGGAATGCAATTATTCTGTAGGAAAATCAAAAGGTAGTCTAGCACTTGATTCTATCAATCTAATAAGGGCTTCATCTTGATCTTCTTGGGGTTGATATCCATTGTATTCATCTTTAGATCCTACTATTATGGGCATATCATCAATAATAATGGGGTTATCTTGACCATCATAAAATTGCTCACCTTCATAATTAAGACCATAAGAGGCCCCACTACGAGTGAACCTTTGAGTCATGTCTAAAAGGATCTGCTATGTGTGTTTGACTAATTTTGGACCAACGTTTGGCAACCAATCAAAGTATGTTTTGGCTCTCTTTTAAACAAATAACCAAGGTACCAATGAGACTATAAGGGAGGGTGGTTTGAAACCATGTACAATTTAGAAGATGTGGCTCACGAGTTTACTCAACCTTTGGTAAGGTTGAAATAATATAGATTGGAAGAGAGTAAGTTAGCTCAAAGACCCAAGGTGAAAACTAGTATACCAAAGCCTAGATATTTGTGATAAACCCACACTGTAAAAGCTAGCTTCAACTTTGACAAGTTGACCCTAGAAGTTTTAGAGGAAAGCTTTCTGGATTATGAAGAAGATAAAATGAACTAAGCAACTCAAGATGTAAAAACATACCCAAATCACTAAGTATAAATCTAGGACCAAATAGGCAGCACAACATCACCACATGATTCTAGTAGGATAAAATATGTTCTAAGACTCAAATCATGAGTGATATGCAAGATGACTTGAGTCCACCAAGATGATAATGTGAATTTGAGTCTTAATAAATGACCTTCAATCCAAATGGAAAATTGAACCCAAGTTAAAATAAGCTTCATGCGCAAATGGTGAACCCACTTTAATACACAAACCCTTAGAACTCAGAAAGGTTTAATTTCAAATGTGGATTATAAATGAAGGATTTAAACAAATTAGGTAAAATATCTAGACTCACTTGGGCAGCATGACTGCAGCAAAGTGGATGACATGACACAAAGCTTTTGATAACAATTTAAATAAGGAAAATATGAATTTTCTATTTGGACAGCGTAACGCCTCCCTTGCTCAAGAAAATTGAGGACAATGTGATTTGGTTAAGTTATTTAAGTTAAAAAGCAGTTTTAGACACAAATCAAAACCAAGTAAGCTAATGACAAAAAACAAACTTCTTAAGTCTAAACTAACAAGGTATGGCAAAGTGGGGTTTACTAAACTATCAAGGTTTTGATCATTCTAGGGGAATCAATTACACAATGACTTTCACATCAAATGATGTAAAATATGAGCATAGAAATTAGGTGACTGTAGCATTGGCTAGTTGTAAAAAGGTCTAGTCCTTTTTACAACCACTACATCCTATTGTTCGCTTAGTGTAGTGCAATGTCCAAATGTAAATACGTCCCATGTGCAACTCCAAAGGAGTTAAATGAAGTCAATGCTGGGAGGTGAAACCCTGGGTTAAAGCTTCCCTAAAGAATTTATGGGAGGTAATGACATCCTCTTCATAAGCCAAGTTTGCATGAAAATAAATAAAGCATAAAATAGAAAGACTTTAGGGTCATTTTCAAGATCACCTAAACTTTGGCATGTTTTTGGGGAGTGCTTTAGGCAACATTCTTTCTAAGCCTTGGACTAGAATATTTGCAATAGGAATGGTGATTTTGATTCCAAGGGTTCCATAAAGGGGACATATGGAAGAGCATACACACAACAATCTTCTTTTTTCCAAACAAAACCCAAGTAAACAACTTTTGTAAACAAGAATTGACAAGTGTGTTTAATTTTAAACCCAAAATGAAATATTTGGTGGTGTTCATTTTACCCCTTGGTCTTAGCTGTAAACTTTGAAAACATTCACCAAAACATATAAATTCTTTGTTAAACACCAAAACAAAGTTCTTAATTGATTTTTAAGCATGTAAAGGTGATTTAAACATGTTTTGAACAAATATCAAGCTTGGTCTTGTAGTACAATTGTTAGCATGTCCTTTAGCTTTGAAGCTCTTTTTAACTTAAAACAGTGAATTTTAGAAGAATAGCTCTTGGATATATGTTTTAAGAAAAACACAGTGACTAACATCAGTTATTATAATTAATTATAGTTACTTTGGCTAACCAAGATCTAACTAATGTCAATTAAGTAGGTAATCGATGTCATTATTCTTGCCAATGCCGGTTACTGTGTAAAAACTGTGGCAAACAAAAATGGTAAAATAAAGTTAGAAAATTAATTTGTAAGAGTTTTAAAGGCTCAAATAAATATTTTAGAGTTTCAAAATGATCTCCTTCATGTGTGAGATGCATCTTGTCCCATCAGGCATGCCAAGATGTAGAGAGGATTACAAAGCAAGTTAGTTAAGCATTAGTCCATAAATAATGAAACATGCATAAAGAAATAACTAACCAAGCCTATTTATTCCTATGGGTATTACAAAAGATAACAAGAAACAAATGAAAGAAAGAAACACCATATTACCTTCCCAAATGGATTCACCATACCCATGTGACTCAAAAACATGTTCTCCCTTGATCAAGCATCCTTGTCTCTGTCAACAATGATGGTAAGCTCCTCTAATGCCTCAAGAACACTCCATAAAACCTAGGCTCATGATATGGAATTAGGCATCTAGGTAACATGAATTTTATCACTCAACTCTATGTTTAGATGTGCATATCTTTGCATACATTGTGATTTTAATCAATTCTTGGTCATTTTTCATCATTCTTCATTCCATTCTCTCCCAAACTTGGGTGAACTACATCGGCCTGAAGTTCATGTTAGAACATGAGTCCATGGAACTATGTAGGTAGTGCTCAATTTATATTGAGGTCATCTCATCTATCTCCATTCTTCTTTTCATCTCTATCATCACTTTATACATTCTCATATGCTTGGTTTTATATGGCTTTCTAAGCCATTACACCATCGCATGTCTTTTTGCACCCACTTGCTTTAACCTATATTTTTGGTTATATCCTTGAGATATTTTGCTTGTTGATTACCCATGCTGGGGCACAACATCTAAACTAGGTTTGATTCAAATCAGCTCTACAGGGGCAACATCATTTTTTATTCTTTATCAATGATCAAGATTCTCCCTACTAGGGCAAAACTATTTTATCACGATTAAATCTACTCTAATAGAGTACTTTTTATTATATTCACTTTAGAGACCCCATTATAGTGATGCTTCCCTTCTTGAAGAAGAATGTTCTCTCTTTTCCTCTAATTCCAAGATCTCCACATTAAATCCCATGATGGCAATATTTAGTGTGCAACTTGTCTCAGGATTGATTAATGCCATACGCACGCAACTTGTACTCTCAAATTGGGTACATTTAAAGTGTGTCCCTTACATTTATGAATTGAATCTTTACCACTCCCCCTATATTTGGGCACTATTATAGCTCTCATTATATTTTTATCATTGATGGTAATCACATGTACAAGCATTAGCTTGTCTAGATGTGATCTATTCCATGGGCTGATCTCTCACTTTCTCTCTCTTTTTGAGAGTCCATCCTTTTCTTCCATCCTCGTATGTCCTCTCAAGGGGGCATCATGGGTCTATTCAAATTTCTTCTTGACAACTATTTTCTTTGAAAAGACATTGCTTTATTTGAATGTCTCGCTACGCCTTCTCAAATAGGGGCAAAATGTAGACATCCAATTCTTAACACCATTTGTGTTAAAATTGTCAATCTATTCAAATTGCACTCAAATGCACATTTTAGGTCAAAATCAATAAAATGCCCTAAATGGTTTGAACTTGTCACTTACAAGTGCCAGTTTAAGTCAAAGTATCCCTAAATAGGGCAATGCATTTTATGGGTCAACTAACTTTGATCAGATCATTTCCAGTCAAAATGACAATTTTGCCATTTAGTGGTCTGGATCATTCTTTTCTTCTAATTTATTGGTACACATCATGTAACTTTGTTATTTGGTGTTGGAAACATCCTGAATGGGAATACAATTCCAACATATCTAACATCACCTTCCAATTCCTCTCTAGTCAAATTATGACCCAGTAATATCACTTTTTGACCATTTTGATTAATTGAGGGCCAATTTTCAAATTATTGCACAAATTTTTATTAACCTTGTTTAAGGATAATTAATCCAAATCAAGAGCTTAAGTGTATTTCCCATGAGATTTGTTGAATATTTATTTTTGAAAATTGACTCATGTTAACTGCATCATTAGGTGACATCATTTCTTGGGAAGACATCCCTAGGCCATAAATGCCACAAATATCAAGTATGGGTCACCCATGCCTAGTTAATGCCTCTCATGCCTCTTCAATGCCCCTTCTTCCAAGTTCATGAAGAAGATAATTATGGATTTAATTCTGAATATTAAGATTATCCATGGCCACACATCTCAATCTTGAGATGGGCGGTCATGGTTGGTCTTGACCAATCTCAAAAATCTATAAATAGATAGGCCATGAACACCATTTCTAAGCTATTTTTGGTGAAAAGTTATTATGCTTAAATATTTTCAAGAAGCTTGACTATTGCAAACTTATAATGCTAAAATTTTTCCACAAGGTTTTGCATTTGATCATAGATTTTGCTTGCAAGCTTCATTGAGAGGCTATTTTAGTGATTTGGAATCATGAACCTAGGTTTTATGGAGTGTTCTTGAAGCATTGGAGGAGCTTAACATCATTGTTGACAAAGACAAGAATGCTTGATCAAAGGAGATCATGTTTTCGAGCCACATGGGTATGGTGAATCCATTTGGGAAGGTAATATGGTGTTGCTTTCTTTCATTTTTTTCTTGTTATCCTTTGTAATTCCTATAGGAATAGATAGGCTTGGTTAGTCATTTCTTTATGCATGTTTCATTATTTATGGACTAATGCTTGACTAAATTGCTTTGTAATCCTCTCTACAAGTTGGACTAACCTTGGCCAATCCTCATTGAATGACCAAGAGTTACACTACATTTTCATTACTTTGAAGAGGATTTAAACTCAAATTTATTTCTTCCACTTAGGTATATGTGTGAAATTGTGATTGCAAATTTAGATGTTTTTCTCATATTTTATCCTTGGCACAAGTATGCAGATGAGAATTCAACTTTAAATATAGCTTAAATAGACCTATAAATGAAACATGAAAACATTTGAATATCTTTTGAGAGTGAGGAGAACCATCCTTAATACCTTAAAGAACTCGTGTATATATAGATAATTTTATTTAGAATTTGGGGCCTATTAGAACACAAAAATTAACTCAAGATAAAACTTAATAGACAAAAATAAGAATTAAATAACATGTGACTCAAAATAAGTTCTAAAAATTATGCCTAGATAAGTTTGTGCTAAGCATATAGGGCCACTAATTCGTCCTATTCAATTACCACAAAATTATTTATAAAGACAAAGGACCAAAACTAGGGATCCCTATAACAACATGGCAAGAAAAATAACCAATAGACAAACCCACATACTAGAATAGATACAAAGACTCAAGTAGAGTGCTCCAATAGATACATCACTCATTATTAATAGTATGTGCCTACAAAGTTACAATAGATGGCACAAAATACAAGCTTATACAAAATTTGAGTGTCTATAATAATGTATAGATGTGTACTAGATAAGTGCCAAGTCTCTTTTTAATGAGACCTTGATTTGTTTATATGTACATCCGATTGATAAATTTATCATGCCATCAATTCATTAAGAAAATGGACCAACCTTAATGAAAGGTCTAATTTTTAAAAGTATCCATTTTTAGGAGTAGGTTGGTACTGACCAAATTAGATCAATATCAATTGGGAACACTGCCTGAATCTAGCAAAATTACCTATGTGTAAACGAATTGAATTGAGAGCATGGGGATGTATATGCATGATATGAAATAGATATCAAGGTTCATGTAGGTGTGTAATAACATAATGGAAGGTTTGAATCATATTATAGCATGTAAGTGTGAGAGAATGACATATTAAGACCTTGTTTGTATGCTCAATTCATGCGGTAAATGTGTGTCAAGATTGATATTGTCAAGTACCAAAGATCATATTTTAGTATATATAAATATCACCCTTTTATTTTAGTAATGAAATTGTTAGAATAAATAGATCAAATGTACCTGAATGTGTAAAACACACTTTGTCTTTGGTACAAAGATTCATTTGTGCAAGTCACTCAATAGCAAAACTACAATCACGTGTAGTCAATGTCCATAGATTGATTATTTTAATCTGAAACTAAAATTTTAAAATTTGTTAAAAAAAATGATCAAAATACACGTATGTTGGTGAAAAATATGTTTGCCTTGCAACTTTTTAGAGATGATGCTTCTTTGTTGAAGCATTAGAGAAACTTCTGATTATTTGTTGAAGTAGATGGAGAGTTAAGGTAATTGTGCCCAAATTGGATAGGTCATTTACAATTAAGACCACTTTTAGTTACTAAAATATATTGTCTTAAGGTTAAGAACAATATCTAGGCTAGAATAGGTGGTGAATTTGTTGAGTGGGCATGATGGAAGGCTAAGAACCTATTCCTAGATGTTATCCACCTCTTTGTATGTGTTGGGTAAGTGCACAGAGTTGGGGGACAATTCCATGGACATTTGAGGTAATGTGATTGCCTTAATTAATAATATTATCGCATTATTTAATTAATGTGATCACATTGTTTGAATTATGGCTCGATGATTACCGAGCCATAATACGATTATGTTATTATATAACGTGATCATGTTATATTAAACAATAACGTGATCATGTTATTAACATGATTGCATTTTTTTCATTTTCAATAATGTTATTGTGTTACTTATGTATTAAAAAAAAAAAGCAAAACTTGAATGCAAAATCCTCATTTGCATTCGAGTTTCCTTGCTCTCCTCCAACTTTTATGACCACATTTTGGGTGAAATAGAAAAGAAAGTGCTAGGAAACTGCCAAATTCATCCCATGAATCTACTAATAGATTATGCTACCATGTAGAAGAGGTAAGTGATAGAATTTTTCCCTATTTAACCCTAATTTTTTATTATTTTCATTGGTTAACCCTAATTTTAAGTTGTAAATTATTATTTTTGAATAGCTCATCCTGATAAACCTTATAACCCTCCACAAAACCCTCTTGTTGGTCCTCCTCCTAACCCTCCACAAAATCCTCTTATTCCTCCTCCTATCCTTCCACCTAACCCTCCTATAGTTCCACAAAACCCTGTGGAAGTCAGGAGATTCTAATTGACAACATTATGGGAAATAAACTTGAAATTGAAAAGTTAATTAGGAGAATGAGGCATCCCACTTCCACCAACCCCCACCACACCCAACTAGCCAATTCAATAGAGACCTTATTAGGTCAAATTGAATCTATAACAAGTCAAATTGATAGATGAATTTCATATATGGATACTTATAGGGAATATTATGCTGAAAAATTATCATCACTTTAGGTCAAGAACAAATAAATTTTGAAAGCCTCTATTTGTGCCCTATTCATTGACCCAACCACTAATGCTTCATTTCTTGTAACCACTAAACATTTTCTAATCCATCATGTGTACATAACTTAATCACAACCAATTTTTAGGATCAATGGTGGATGGTGTTTGACTATCCACCATGTAACAACCATGGGGTCCCGTTATATTTTTTAAGGAAACTCTACTATGAGTTTGTCATTAATGAGATTTTGAATTATTTTGATTTTCATGGTTTTAGGGCTAAGGGAAAAGATCTACATAGGATCGAATAGGTGCACATCATGTACCTAATCAGCCTACATGGATCTATATCCAAAAGCCTCTTGAGCCTGAGATCCCCTCTATAGTTCAGTAAGTTGTGGAGATCGACACTCTACATGTTCTTAGTTTGCTCATCGATACACTCATTCATCATATAAGTAGGCTTTCACAAAATGATGCTAGATATATGCCACCTAGTGTAAATAATCAACCCCACCTTTATAGTTCTTGTGGAGCTATGTGAATTAGACCTTCTGATGATGACGGTAGTGGTGGTTTAGAGGGCTTGGATAGTATTCTTATGAGTGATGAGTTTTTGGCATCCACATTTGGTGTGTAGACATCAACCACTACACACATGCAGGTATATTTTATATAGATGTCATGTTAAATTTAAGTTATATTTGAAAATTTAATTTAGATAACACATAATTTACATATAAATTGAATAATATATATGTCATTTTTATGTCACAGGAGGTGACGATGCCTTCATCATAGCATTTGATTTGTCACGACCATTGTTGACATATTTGGATCTAGCTACTGACCCATCCACTACTACATCTGTCTCTATTAGGATGACACCATTTACTTATATAGAGGTAAAATTTTGAGTTAATCTTATGCTCTATGTACATTTAGTCTATGTATATTTTCCTTGTAAGTTTAAGTTAAATTTATCTTTCTCTATTTTCATACTCTATTTTCATGTTCTCTCTCTTTATCCTTGCTCTATTATTTATATTATTCTTATGTGTTTTCATAGGTCTACATGCTAAATTTGATTTTGTCCTTCAAAAATAATCATAAGAGCATATAGCTTCTCAGTTACATCTCATTTCATGCATCCAACCATTCCACACAAGCCCCAAGCTTCAACTCTTTACTTAACTCTTCTTTCTTCTTTGACACCTTCCTTCCACTAGCCCTTTTTTGAGGCAAACCTCCTTGTTCTAATTAAAGTACAAATCTCCCAGCCAAACCAAACCCACATTCAGATACTCCTTTACATCACATATCTCATATAGGGACTTTCATAATTTAACTCTCTTTGGAGAACACCTAACTCAACACCCCTTAGAACTAATTAGGTCTCTTAGGCCTTATTAAAGGCTACTGACTATGAAATCACACCATCCATACTCAAATCAATTTTAAACCTTCAAAATCCTCTTTATCAATACACTTATCCAAAAAAATTGGAGATGGGTTGATCATTTTGGGGGTATCGTGAACCTTTATAAGTTGTTATGAGGTATCACAAACCATTAAATAGGAACAACAATAGTTGCAAGATATGAGAATAGATTCAATGGTATTTATATAATTGCTTTCATCAAATCCCATAAATATCCCATGAATAAAATCATTCAATATTAGATAAGTGTAGTTCACATGCCACGGAGATACTTTTAAAATGAAGAACATATATCTAGGGGTCCTTCTAGGTAACACTATCTTGAAAATGAAGTTGATAAGCTCAATATAGTTAAATTCTAATTTTGAACTATGTCACCATTACCATTATACATAAATCCACATGTTACCCTTGAAAATGAGTGATAATAGCAAGGTAATTTAAGGTAAAAGATAAGAAATACACATCATTAACAATCATACTTAGTGGATCATTAACTTGACAATGCAACTCTAAGAGTTTTCTTAGACATAAATGCCCATGACTCAGGGGCCAACATTAAATTGACTTATTTAAATAAAGTTAATCAAATAGTTATTTAAATAAATTTATAATTTATTAAGAGACTTCACTTAAGACATCTAGTGATAGCAGGACTTAACTCTTGCTTCATTTTATTACAAGGTCTTAAATACATGTTTATAATATTTGGTGACCAATTTAAGAGGTGTGGTTTGTAGGAAGGGATGAAGTTAGGGAAAGGGGGACCGCAAATTTTGGTGTTGACCTTAGCTTTTCATGTTTGAGCCATAAACTTGTAATAGACATGATAATTTAATTGTAATATCTCATTACACCTTTTTCTTTGGCCACAAAAAAGGTCTAGATTTCAATTGTAATGCCTCATTACACCTCTTACTTTGGCTATGACAAAGGTGTAAAGGGTAGACAACCTCTCTCTTCTACATTCCTTGTGCCATAAAACATTGCATTGGGTATCAACATCTTATAGCCCCATTGACAAGTTTAGGGGAAGAGCCACCATTTGTGTTAGTACTAAAATATGTGTTAGCCTCAATAATTACACCTTGCAGTTTCTTCCAATTCAACATCCAGACTATTTACCAATTTTGTTCTTTTGAGCCAAAACAAGACAATATATTTAGATGGATAAAACTTGATATATTGGACAAGGATCTCACTTCCTCGACCTATCTGTATAATTTTATTTACGCACACCTTCATCAAGAGGTGGATTCACCGTGGCTCACTCTTTTCTATTGGTTGGGTGCTTTGCCATAAATCACTTGTCATCCATCTATTATAAATGAATGTGATATCAATCCATGCATTATATATAGAGATACAGATGATTGATATCACTCATTTAATAAAAGGATGATGGCCATATATGTGTAGCTCAACCTTTCCCCAGTAAATATATAATGGTATTTTACTCTATCCATAGAAGCTTTACAAGTAAGGATAGAGTTCTTGATATGTCTCTTATTCCTTTTCTCTCCCTAACTTTGTCTTTTTGAAGTGCTACTTTTATTTCCACCTCCTACTCTTCCACTCACACTTTTTACATGTATTACAATTTTTATACTACCTCCAACATGCAAACTACTTACTATTCTTGGCCATTGCACGTTGTATGGCAATTACACTTACATGATTCTTGGTTTACATTGTCTTTTCATGATATGCATGTTTTATGGTAGTTATGTACCTCCATGATTCTTGGTTTATAGTGTCTTTTCATGATATGCACATTTTATGGTAGTTACACTTCCATGATTCTTGGTTTACATTATCTTTTCATGCTATGCATGATTTCCTATATTGTATGCCTATCATGGTAATCTATCTAATTTATATTCAATTTTTATTTCATTTTATGTTATTGTATAGTGTTTTTTTAATCTTCCAAACTATTATCTATCATATCTCATATTTAATGTTGTACACAAATGAGTATTAAAAAATTATTCTTTTCAATGCTATAAATTTTGGACCTCCCATAATTTTTTAAATTAAAGTTTTTATTTCATTGTGTGTAGTGGAAATGACTAATGACACTCTTATCACTTAGTATTAATGGCATTATTCTATTTTTACTCAGTTATTTTATACTTTGGAGACACTTATTAGTGTCATTGGACCTATTACAAACCTCTCAACTTCATTCTCTAACTCATTTCATTCATTCCATTCATAAACATCCTCTCATTATTTCACTATCTTCTCACTAGGCAATCCTCTTAGGTTTCAAGTACCAAAAAATTATATAAGTCTCAAGGAGTCAGTCTTCTATCATATATGTTCTTATATGGTCAAATCACACTTGATTTAACCTCTTACAAGCGATCAAACACACTTCAACATTCAATTCCACATATAGGCTTGTAGTCTTTTTTCGTGCAGATTCTCTTGGTTTGAGAAATATATCAACTATTATGGAGATTTAAAACCTTTTATATCCATCCTATATGTCCTTATATGTGTGTGTCAAATTTAATTACCTAACTCCACTCCTAGACCACAATTCCTTTGTAAACTACCCTTCAATTGGGCTTAATTAGCCCTATCTTAAACCCACAATCACCAAATCTATACTGTAAGATTTTAACCACATGAAAAACAATTTATTCCTTTTCCATACATTAAAACATGTCATATTATGAATTTTCATTAATTTATAAGGGTTAAAACTCTTTCTATGTGGCTTTTGCTCTTGAAACCCTACTTAGGCTTCTACACATGCCCAGGGGCTATATAATTCAATATCTTGAGTTATACAAATTTTCAAAAGACCAAAATTCCACATATAGGTATTTTTTCACCCTAAATACCTTATAAAATAGGTGATACATCTCATTTCTCTTTATTCTCTCTTCTAACCATCAAAACATAGGTTTTTAAGTCTTATTTAGGATTATGACAGCAGGGTTTGTATATCAATGAGTGTCAAGGACTCTCTTAAGGGATTTTAAAAATATAAATACCTTATTTATACTAATCAAAAATCATACAAACCATTATATCCATTATCATACACATGTATACAATAAAAGTCTCTCCTCTCTATCTTGATTGTGTACAGCAAGCACCCTACAGGCCTGTGACAGCAACATGGAGTATTAGTTCAATTTAAAATCTCTCATTATATTATAAATCTCATTTGATTATGGGACCATATTTCAAGTCCTTATATTTAATGGCATACTTGACAAGATTAATAAACAAGTTTTACTTCCCTTTGCAATGTGACTGTTAACCTAAAACAGGGTATAGACAAGGTTTCTTTGTTCTAGAGGACTGTATGTTGATTATTTACCATTATATTTTATATAAGAAACAATTAACCTTCAACCTCAATGATCATTATATATCTATATATCATTAGCTACACCAAGGTCATACTCCCTTCGTGAGAAATAACCATTTACTTTCATATTGGACTATCATAGGCAAAATAAGGTATATGGGTAGAGATGACCCTTTTTGTTGATTTATCCATGTAGAAATGTCTTAATAATTTATATATAGGTCTGTATAGGTTTAACACATTCAAAACTAATATCATTATGACTCACAACTTACCAACCTGGTGGAATTACTCCAAGTTCCCTTCTTTGATTGTGACCTATAGTCACTTCTTGGTTACCACCTATAGTCATTCATCCACCTGCAACCTTACACAAATGAAAACATATTCATGGCCTCAGGGACCTTTCCTAAATGGATAATCCACAACAAGTCACTTTCCTTTATTCATAACTTTGTTCTCTATTACATGACAATCCATTCTTGGACTGGAGATCTTTATTGAGATGTTTTTCACATGACTTATGGGACCTTTTAATACAAATTATCTCACCTAAAAATTTAAAACCATGTTCATTCATCACCTTCTATAATCCCATAATACCACCTCATAGGTCAATATCTCAATTACTCATTAAGTTTCAAGGTCTCTAGTTTAAGTTGTCAAAGTTGCCAAAGTTTAAGTTGTGGTTGTAGAACTCTAGTTACAATTCTCCCTGACTAAAAAATGACACTAATAACATGTTTGAGGGAGAGGATAATGTCTAATACCAATTTATTATCCTCCCATTAGGCTTTATTGACAAATCCACCACCCATTTAGACCTCAAGAACACCCTTCCCAATACAAGAAAAATGTAAATTTTAGCCTAAGTTCAAACATGCATAAAATTAAAATTGTAAGTCATTTATATGAACTTCAAATCCCTCCCCTACCTCTTTAATCCCTCTAATTTCATCCCAAATAAATCAAGTGGAATATTTGAGAGCAATCTGTTGGACAAGTTGTAGTGAGGTGTAAAAAATGTAAATTTTTAGTAGTGAACAAGCAACTTCTTGAGCTTCAACTGACATTTCTACCTTCAAGACCTCCACATACGAATCTATCACTTTGATCATGTCTAGAGAGTCAAATTACATGTTATCACACCACCAAGACATTCGAATCCACCCATAAGTGCATTTTCACTACCATTTTGGAGAGTGGAAACATTGACAACAAATGTGGAAGCTTATTTGGCACTACTAACCTAAAAAAACTTGTTTGTAAGTAATTAAAAATGAAATTTATAAAATTGATTACATATACATTTTAAAATTAAACATACCTAAATATTTCAATCCAATGAACCACTAGGATCTGCTCTAATCTTGATAGTATCAAGAATAGCTTCATGGTCTGACTCCCAAAATTTCCATAGTTTCTTATTTAATGGCCCCCCATGATATTTTTGTAATTGAATATTCATTGAAAGAATTAAATTTTAATAGTGCAATATCTTTCTGTGCATTTAAAATTCTTCAAATAATCATTGGTCATAATATTTTATAGGATATTGTTGAAACTAAGTTCCAATGACTACCACTGACTCAATGGGATAGTCAATGTTTTCTCCATCTATAACTGGGAAAGTCAATTTTTTTATTTTTCTCTACACAACAAAATAAGTAGTAATCAATGACTTATTTATTATCCTCATCTATAATAACTACAAAAAACATTCTCTATATTAAAAAAACCATTTTAGCGATAATATGAAGATATATAATGAGAATAAATTATACATAATGAAAAATATTCTACTTTGCTTCACTAGATCAAATACATGGTCAAAATCATTTAATGATGTCATATTTGTAAGTTGTAATTTTGTTAAAACCTGATATGTGTCAATTGGAATTAGAGGTTTGGAACTTTAATCATCCACCCACTCTTGTAACTCACACTCATTCCAAATAGAGTCCACACATGCAAAACAGAAACGTGCAAAGTGTCTCATATAAACAGTCCAAGAACTTGAATTTGAGATAAAAAAATGAGTGGAGGTCACTTGAACTTGTTAAAGTCATAAAATCATCATACTTTTCTAAGTTTTCATCCTCTATTGACCAAAAATGTCTATGAATAGTATAATTTAGTTGAGCACCATGACACATGTTCTCATTACACCATTCAACCACAGTTTTTGCATCTATCAAATAAACACCCTCTTAAAATTTTAATTTCTCCCTTAAAATAGATCTTTTTACATATGCTCTAGCACCATCTTGCTCCCTTTTTCCATGGCCAACCTTGGTGAAACTCCAAATGTGTTCTACACCAGTGGTAACATGCATCCTGCTCAACCAATAAAACATCTATATATTTTTGAATTGTGATGTACAATTATTTGACCAAATGTAATGTTGGTTGAAATTAATGTTCTTCTGACTCATCTATTCATAGAACTTTTGAAAACAACATTGCATAACATATTAAATCAACCAAGTTTTTAGTTTAGTTGAATATGTAATTATGGCTAACCAAGGCTCATGCAAGTAACTGAATACATCTAATGTCAATTATAACTTCATTGGCCCCGATTGCAAATTATATTCAACTAATAATGTATTTGGTTTTATATTATACATAATTGGGGCCAAATGATCCCCATGAAAGTAATTTTGTCCACATAATGTTGGTTGGGTTCCATTAGCCTTGATTTCACACCATATTGAACCAATTGAGTATTTAGGTTCAATATGATATGCAATTAGGGACACTCAATCCCCAAGAAAGGAATTACATCCATATAATGTCATTAGTTGATCTAATTACACCATGTTAAATCAATTGATATATTTTTAAATACTATACACAATTGGGGAAAATCAAGTCCTATGTAATTAACTACTTCCACCTAATATCAATCGAGGCATTTTTCACCCCATGTAAGGAATTGTGTCCATCTAATGTCTATTATGAATATTTTCCCTTAATTGCATATATTTTCATCAATATAATCTATAATGAAGAGTAATCGGTCCTTATGCAAGGAATTCATTCAATATAATGTTAATTAGGGCTTTGATAGCACACCATATTAAATTAATTGAATATTTAGTTCAATCTAACACACAATCATGGTTAAATGAGCCATGAGAAAGGAATTATGTCCATATGATGTCAATTGGGTCTCTAATTGCACACTATATTATAAAAAAACAAGTATTTAGTTTAGTTTGGTATGTAATTGGGGCCAACTAAGCTACATTCAAGGAAATATGTCCATCTAATGTCAATTTGAGATCTATTGGCTTGATTACACACCATATTGAGATCAAAGGAATAATAAATTGATTCATAGGTTAATACATCTCTAATTATCATTCAATGCTATCAAATCTTGACAAGAATATTGGTCCCAAAAAAAATCTTAATCAACCAAACTTTGATCTTAAGACTACTATGCCTAATGGATCTTTTAGTAGGTCAAAATGCAAATTCAAGATTTAGGGTGTTGAGAATATATAATGTGATCACGTTATTAATTAATGTGATCATGTTATTAATGCAATCACAGTATTAAGTAATGTGATCACGTTAATAATGCAATCATATTATTTGAATTTTAATTCAATTCCTGCACCTTTTGGCTCGGGAATAGTTTGGATTCTCAAGCCAAAGGCTTGGACTATCAAGGTACAACTGAGTTTTGAAAGTTATGATAAAAATTAACAAATTTAAAATTTGATTTCCAAATACACTAAGAATTTCAATGTGAAAATTTAAAAACTTAATATCGTTGTGACGTGCACACTCTCCTCTTTCCAAAAATATGATTTTTATAACTTTTGGACTAATTTAAGGTTTCAAACTATGTTGATTTCTAACTATACCTTTTTAGGCCACTAAATGCCACAAACATACATGCCTATACATGTTCATATAATTTTTATTTCATTTATCTAAGTGAAAAATAAGTTATATGGTCACAAACTAAGCCTAATTCTACACACATTAAAAAAAATTGATTTTCATTTTTTTGAGGTAGTTAGGAGCACCACACAGATGGTTATCTATTTTTTTGGTCAATTTTTAGGATATTTTTACTTGAAAAATTCATTAAAAAAAACATTCATCAATATATATATATATATATATATATATATATATATATATATATATATATATAGGTCACAAACTAGAAGATCTTATCTAAATTTTCCCCAAAGGGTTTCAAATAATATTAAACGTTGCTCAAGAAATAGTGCACCACATGGCCATCTATCTACTATGTTTTTTGAAAACAATAGGAGTTCCTCTTCAAATTTTAGATGTTTGAGCTAGTTATACTTAACCATTTTTTTAAAACATTAATCTTTTGGAAACTAGGACTCAAAATGCTACATTTCATGTTCTTACACCATCTTCAAATTTAGATAGTAGATATCTCAAATTATCTATAGAAGTTAAGATTTCTAAAATTTTAGGAAAATCATGTCCATGGGTTGGCCACTTTTTTTTTACTAACTTTGTGCACTTACCTTGTTGGCACCACCAATTTTAGCTAGGAAACACAAAAAGTAGAGTTTTGTAATTGCATCTTCAACTTTGACAACATTTATTGTCAATGTTTCCACACTCTTGAATAGTAGTGAAAATGTGCTTATGGGTGGAATTGGACATCATGGTCATTGGATCATGTGTAATTTTATCATATAGACATGCTCAAAGTGATGGATTTACATTTGTGGGTCTCATATGTAGAAATACCAGTTGGAGCTAAAAAAATTGTCTCTTCACTGCCAAAAAGTTGCATTTCAAGACCTATTATTGCAACTTGTACCACACATTTCTCTTTAAGTTTATACTCACTTGATCCAAGGTGAAAATAAATGTATTTTACATGCATATAATGGATCTTACTATTTGTCCATATGACTTACTATTTTTTATGCATGTCTAAATTTAGGCTAAAAGTCTACATTTTTTTTATGTTGGAAAGAGTGTTCTTGAGCCTGGAATGGGTGGTGGGTTTGTTGACTAGGTATGATGGGAGTCCAAGAACCTAGTCTTAGACATTATTCACCCATTTAGATGTGTTATCAGTGCCAATTTTTAACTAAGAGGCAACATAAATGGAGTTCTACAACTATAACTTCAACTTTAATAACATTTGTTGTCAATGTTTTCACTCTCCTAAACAATAGTGAAAATGTGATTATGGGTGGACTTGGACATCATATTCATTGGATCATGTGAAATTTTACCATTTAGATGTGCTCAAAGTGATGTATTTGCACCTGGAGGTCCTGGAGGTAGAAATGCCAGTTGGAGTTCAAGAAGTTCTCTTCACTATTAAAAAGTTACATTTCATGACCCGCTACTACAACTTGTGTATTGCATTGATCTATAAGTTTATACTCACTTGATCTAGGTTTAAATTAGGTGGATTTCACATAAATAATATGGATCTTACGGCTCATCCATATAACTTATTATTTTAATTTTATGCATGTCTGAAGTTAGGCTAAAAATGTACATTTTTCTTATGTTGGAAAAGGCATTCTTGAGCCCAAAATGGGTGGTGGGTTTGTTGAATGGGCATGATGAGAGGCCAATAACCTGATATTATATGTTATCTAACCCTCTATACATGTTGGCAATGGAATTTTTAAGCCAAGAAACACCAAAATTAGAGTTTTATAACTACAAATTCAACTTTGACAACATTTGTTGTCAATGTTTCTATGCTCCTAAACAATAGTGAAAATGTGCTTAAGGGTGGAATTTCATGTCATGTTCATTGGATCACATATAATTTAAAAATATAGATATGTTCAGAGTGATGTATTTTCACTTGAGGGTCCAGGAGGTAGAGATTCCAAATAAAGCTCAAGAAGTTCTCTTTATTGCTAAAAAGTTGCATTTCAAGACCTATTATTGCAACTTCTGCCACACATTACTCTATATGTTTATACTCACTTGATCAGGGGTGAAATTATAGGGGTTTCAAATACACATTAGGGATCTTATTTTTTATCCATATGACTTACTATTTTCAATTTAAGAATGTCTGAAGCTAGGCTAAAAAACTACATTTTTCTTGTGTTGGGAAGGGCATTCTTGAGCTTAGAATGGGTGTTGAGTTTGTCAATCAAGCATGGTGGAAGGCAAAGAACTTGGTCCTATACATTATATTCCCCTTTAGACATGTTTAGAGCACCATTTTTCAGCCAAGAATCACTATAAATAGAGTTTTGTAAATGCAGTTCTAACTTTGACAACATTTATTGTCGATGTTTCTACGCTCCTGAACAAAAGTGAAAATGTGATTACAAGTGTATTTGGACATAAAATCATTGGAAAATATGTAATTTTAAAATATATATGTGTTCAAAGTGATTTATTTTCACCTAAGGGTCCTGGAGGCATAAATGTCAGTTGGAGCTCAAGAAGTTGTCTCTTTACTGCCAAAAAGTTGCATTTTGAACCCGTTACTACAAATTTTGCCACGCATTGATATCTAAGTTTATACTAAATTAATATAGGGTTAAATTATAGGTATTTCACATGCATAGGTGGGATCTTATGGTTCATCCATATGACATACTATTTTCATTTTATGCATGTTTGAAGTTAGACTAAAAATCTACATTTTTCTTGTGTTAGGAAGGGTGTTCTTGAGCCCAAAATGGGTGGTGGGTTTGTCGATCAAGTGTGATGTGAATCCAATAACCTAGTATTAAAAATTATTATCATCTTTGAATATGTTAGAAGCACTGGTTTACAGCCAAGTAGCACCAGAAATAGAGTTATGTAACTGCAGCTTCAACTTTGACAATATTTGTTGTCAGTGTTTTCGCGCTCTTAAAAAATAGTGAAAATTTGCTTATAGGTGGACTTGGACATCATGGTAATTGGAGCATATGTAAATTTACAATATATACATGTTTAGAGTAATGTATTTTCACATGGGGGTCTTGGAGGTAGAAATGTTGGTTAGAGCTCAAGAATTTATCTCTTCACTGCCTCTTCATTGCCAAAAAGTTGCATTTAAGGACCCATTAATGTAACGTGTGCCACACATTGCTCTCTAAGTTTATACTCACTTGATCTAGGGTGAAATTATATATATTTAACATGAATAGGATGGATCTTATGGTTCATCCATATGAATTACTATTTTTTTTTGTGCATGTCTAAAGTTAGGCTAAAAATCTATATTTTTCTTATGTTGGAAGGGCATTATTGAGCTAGGAATGGGTGGAAGGTTTGTTAACTGGGCATGATGGGAGGCTAAGAACCTAGTTTTGGATGTTATCCTCCCCTCTAAATATGTTGGTAGTGTCATTTTCCAGCCAAGAAGCATTGAAAATAGAATTATTCAACAATAATGTCAACTTTGACAACATTTATTGTCAGTGTTTTTGTACTCTTGAATAGTAGTGAAAATGTGCTAACGGCTAGACTTGGACATCATGGTCATTGGATCACATATAATTTTCCTATATACATGTGATTAGAGTGATGTATTTTCACCTATGTGTCCTAGAGGCAGAAATGCCAATTAGAGCTCAAGAAGTTGTCTCTTCACTACCAAAAAGTTGTATTTTAGGACCCATTACTGCAACTTGTGCCACACGATTATCTCTAAGTTTATACTCACATGTTCTAGGGTAAAATTAGATATATTTAAAATACATCAAAAGGATCTTAAATTTCCTATATATGACTTATTATTTTCATTTTAAGCATGTCTAAAATTAACCTAAAAATCTACACTTTTCTTATATTGGGAAGGGCATTCTTGAGCCTAGAATGGGTGGTGGGTTTTTGACTAGGCATGATGGGAGGCCAAGAATATGGTCTTGAACATTATATTCCCCTCTAGACATGTTATTAACACTAGTTTTCATCCAAGAATCATTGAAAATAGAGTTATCCAACTGTATCTTCAACTTTGACAACATTTATTGTCAATGTTTATGCACTCCTAAACAATAGTTATATACCCTTAATATATTTTAGTTTTTTTTAAGGTATTCATAAAAAGTTGAAGGATAATTTTAGGCTTCTTAATCAGGGTTTAAGATTAAGGAATGAATGTTATGGGTTTATGTAAGCTCTTATGATTCATTACACCTATATGTAGGTATGCACTTGATCTTAAAGAGTCTATTAGAATGACATAGAAGGATAATTACTTAAGAGAGAGAGTGTGTGTGTTATCATCAGTCCTTAAGAGAGAGAGTCTATGTGTTTTCATGATTGAGATGCATATCAAAGAGGCTATTATAAGATGAATAATGGTGTAGAAGGTTGTAAGGGGATAGTAGACTCAACAAG
>JARHVA010000099.1:5847500-5927500 GCA_037957365.1 Torreya grandis | reverse complement strand
ACCAAGCTAGATCGCTACTAAAAAAACTTATATTATGAAATAAGTTTTGTTCATTATGAATGAATGATGGTGACTCAGTTGTAGAACACCTAAATGACCTCAACATTGTATTAAACCAAGTGATCCATACTGATGTGTTCAAACCAATGGATGTCCCATCAGTTAATAGGCTTGTCTTTTCTATGTCTTTCATATATGACTACTCTTGCAAGATTTGTATAATTTATCCTAAAGAAATATGAAGTTCTCAATAAATTTAAGGAGTTCATGCCCTGAGACCTCTGGGAACATATGTAATATATATAGATGACAAATTACATGGATAACCCCATAATTATTGTAAATCATTGGTGAGCTGACCCCTAAAAAAATGGACATCCCAAAATTTTAGGCAAAATGATCATATGTTGCACCCTAAAAATCACCAAATTCAAAATCCCTAAAATGAAATATTCATGAATTAATGAATATTCACCACTAAAATTTACCCTAGACTCCCTCATAACTAAAATTTAAACATCTATCTATCTGATTGATTGTAGTATCCATTGCCTAGAACCATGTACTTCCAAGTGTAACATGTATATGAGTGTTTGTGCTCATGATGAAGAGTATTATGTTGACCACTTTAGGGTCACATGCAACTAGTAGTGTGATATGTCCTAAGGAATTTTGAAATTGTATAACATGTTGTAGCTTAGTCTCCTGATGTCCTATATGTTTTAAGAATGTCAATGTATAAGTGTTGGGATTGGAATCCTCATCTATAGAAACATTAAGGATGTATTGGTCCTTGATGAAATCCTAGATAATCAATGGATCATTATTTGAATGTTTGTTTTAGTGAAGAGTCCATCATGGTGCCTATACTGGTGGAGGTAGAGGCTGTGTAATTTGGATAGTGCCCTATGCCTTAAATTTAATCATTTTTTATTATAATGTTGAGCATGTATTTGTATCATGTCTGGTAATCCTATGAAAATGACAAAAGGGTCTATCATCTTGCTATGATAATCTGCTAATGGATATGTGGTGAACTGTGGATAGTGTCATCAATCCTCTATCAAGTAATATATTTAATACATTGTTATGGTGTGTCATGTGTAATACATACTTGAATATGGATAAATGGGTCAATATCCATAGATGTAACCATATGTATTATGTGTATAGAATAATCTACCTCTAATTGTAAGTGAGTGTCTATGAAATTGTGAACTAGTGGTGATGCATGTGTAGGTAAAGGCATGAGTGCCTTATAATCATATTTGTACTCTCTAGGGCCTACTAATGTGAATTTAAATTCAAATAAATAATCACCAATGTTCATGGGTGACATTATCCTCTATGGTGGTCTTAAAATTTGTATTTGAGTTTTTGATGTATACTTCCTCTGAGTTTAACAAATAATGGTAATTGTTATATGTGAATCACATCATATGTCATGGGGGATAATGGTGATATAGGAGGATCATTATCCATCATGGGTGAGGATAATTGTGTTGTAGGAGGATCTAGAATGGGTGCAGGAAAAGTGGTGTTAAATTACCTAATCTCATATGTATGCATTAATTCTATAGGAATGATATGAGGTGGGAATTTATGAGAACATGAGGTGTCCCATCTGAAGATATACTTTGGGTAGTAGGATTAGTGAGTATGAAATATTTGAATGGTTGGTCATCAGCTGGACATGTGTATAAATATCCATCATGTAAAAACTTGATGCATTTTATGCAAGGTAGAGGGTACTGCCTCCATGGCATGTATCTAATGTCTCTCAAGTAATAAATTGTAATGCAAAGGATTAGGCATCACTTGAAATTGTGTGGATATGGTTTTTGGCCCAATCATGATATCCAATGTAATAGAACCTAATACCAGTTGAGAAATCTCACCAAAACCTTGAATGATCTTATATGTCTTCTAAATGGATGCTATATCAACCCACATAGTCTATAGAAATGTGAGGTTGCATATTTTAAGACCTAAACCACTATCAATTAGAATTTATTTAATAATCATGGTTTTAATTTGTGCATGAATGAAGAGTAATAGATTCTAATTGAAAACTATCTATGAGGGCAAATCCTTATTACAAAAATATATAACATCCTCGATGTCCTTTATAGTGTTCATGACATATGCAAAATAAGCTAGATTTGTACCATGAGGCAAAGATGTATGATTGAGTGTTTGAAAAAGAATATATTTGAAGATGGTTACATTTTGAAGTAATTCCAATATAGAAATATTAGTTGGTGTATTTCTCAACTGATCAACAATGTCATATGTTTTGTGCTAATCCCTAAGTCATGTTATATTATTTTGGGGACAAAGAGGGATCATGGGATTACGATGATCTTGTATAGGTTGAGGAGGCATTTGATTTGATCTTGTAATAGTTGGAATTGTAGGATCTACTATTTGTTAAGGGCGAGTAGTAGAGGTGGGATGTGAGTGAATGTAGTCAACTGGTCTAGGTGGAAGAGGAAATAAAGGAGTCATCTAAGCTCTTTGTCATTGAGTAGTAACTAGAGGTAACTTAAAATTGGTCATGAAATAATGCTCTCTATAAAAGGGGGGCTCAGGATGAGGTGGACCAATAGGTGAAATAAGATAAGTTATAACATGATGCATGAGAGGAGTGACATACATGTGCATCGTTCTACAAATGGAAGGTAATAAGCATGCAAGACAAACCATAAGACTTTGTACCAAGAAGTATAAAATGGCATTCATCATGATGAAACAAATGTGAAAATTGAAAACCTAAGAAAATTATAGAAATAAGAAGGGAAAACCCTAATGGTACATTAGGGTTTTTAAGCAATATATTCTATGTAAGTTGGGTTCACCAAATGATTTAACTATTTTTGGAACTATGAAATGTAAAACCCTAAGTAGATAAAGAGATAAATAATAAATTAGGGAATAAATATAGCAATATCAACATGCACTAATTTATACAATAATTAATTTATCTAAATATTCTATAAATAAAAATGAATTAGAAAGGGTGTACTTATCTAGAAAAATGATTGAGATGGACAAGTGGCAAGCTGAAAAGGAGTATAGGAATAGTGTAGGGTGCCATCAACATGAAACATGTGTCAGATCCCTCTTCATAAAATAGTGTAGTCTCTTTGCCAACAATGCACTACACTAGTGTCCTCCTATGTCATGCTAATGATCTTTGATCAAATAGAACATTGAGTTTCTAGGAGGATATTCACCTTGTTCTAAGAAGCCTGTGCCTATATGACTGAGTCTTGAATCATTGTCTACTTTGTGTCTTGACTAATTTTAATGTGAAACCCTAAGCCTTCATGCTTGTTAGGGATTTGAAGAACACAAGTAAAAAGAGAATGGCATTAGTAGGCTAGGCTGGTCTTAACCTCAACACCACATGTGTTGAGTGTTTCCTACATACCAATACCTTGAAATGGGATCAAGCCCAATGTAGTTCTCTTAATCTAAGGGTTTGTGCAAATGCAAGTGAATGATAGTATGAGTGCCCATTTGAATGTGTTGAGTGTGTATTGAGATTATAAATATGTGTAATTTGATCTTTAGGCTATTTTAGATGGATGTATGCAAAAGTAGGGCTAAATAGGGATCAATAACCTTGATTTGCACAATTATTTATGGGTTTATTCATGAGAATTGTCATCTATTTTCCATTTAGGAGATAAATGAATGAGAGTGGTCTTTAGATAGTGTTTTTATGCTTGTTGAGACATGAAATGAGTCTAGGTGGACCCTAAGATTCTTCAAGGAATGAAAAGATATCCATTGGAAGTAAAGGGAACAAGGGGTCAATAGTATTGCCCCTTTGCCAATAACACAATACACTATAAACCAAAAGGTCACGCTATTATCTAGGTAACTAGAACAGGTGAAAAAGGGTCCTAGATGCCTAGGTGATGGCTCAATACTACTTTTGGTATATCTAGGCATGGGCTAGACATATAAAAATAGAAAAGAATTTCTAGGGCTAAGCTAAGGATAAGGTGGTCTTAAATGACATTAATTGCATTAAAGTGACATTTTATATGACTACACCTCTCTCCTCATTTTTAATTTCAAATCATTATCATATACAATATTCACTTTGAGCAACTATTATAGGTTTCAACTGCAAATTCTTGTTTAAGCCCTCCCAAGTACACTTATTTCTTTTACTTTGATATATATGCAAGTGCACACATCAAAGTGAGGCATTATGTGGACACCTAATTTTGTTACATGGGTAATTATTTGAAATAGAATGAGTGTGTTCATATGCATATATATCATTGGTTTAGATATGACTTTTATTGATGTATTTTCCCTTATGTTGGGCCCTGTGTTGTGTTTCCTTCCCTTATGTTATCCTTAAAACTTCAATTTCTATTCACTTTGGGTCAATGATAATACCACCATTCAATCTAGAATGTTTAAAAACCTAAAAAAAACTATTTGTTTTCCCTAAATGCTCTAAGAATCTCTAAAATATTGTTTTAAGGTTTTTTGGTCAATTTGACTAAGATCATCTAAGTCTATCCTTGGTTTGACTAAGATCATACCAGTATGTTCTTAGTCTAATTACGATCAGACCAGTATGTTCCTAGTCTAATTAAGATCAAACTAGTATGATCATGGTCATCTTTATCAGCAGATCACTTAAGCCTTTTTCTTGGTTTATTTGGATATTTTTTCCTTATTTTTTGACCTAATTGCTTTTTTGAATGACAGTTTGTGCACCAATAAGGTCTTAATTTGAATTAAATAAGTTTATAAGTACACAAGCATATTAATGCATTTAGGAGAGGTCCAAGTATAAGGAAAGCTTCTATAAGCTATTGCACTCTAATTTTTATTACTATTGTCATTCATTGAAGTCCATGCACCCTTTATACCACAAGATGAATTGAAGGATTAGTGAAAGAGTATATAAAATCTACTAGTTAATGTATGGATATCATTCATAAGGGTTTGGGATTATATTAATATGATCATGGTAATATTTGTCAGTGGATCCCTTAACCCCTTTTTTGAGTTTATTTGGATATTTGTGCCTTGCTTTTTGACCTTCTGTCTTTTTTAATGTTGGCTTGTACACCAATAAGGTCTTACTTTGAATTCTATAAGTTTATAAGTACATGAGAATGTTAATACATTTGGGAGAGATCGAAGTCTAAGGAAAGCTTTCATAAGCTATTACACTATGATTTTTATTATTACTATCATCTATTGAAGTGTATGCACCCTTTATACCAAAATATAAATTAAAGGATTACTGAAATAACATATAAAATCTATTAGTTGTTTGTATCTCATTGATAAGGATAAGCGTTAGGATTTTCATATTGTACTTGACTACTTTCTCGAATGCATGATTGTTGATTTTGACCTTGTCAAAGAATAGGGGTCTGACTAAGGCATACCCCTCATAACTACTCACAATTTTTATGGTTTTACAAGGTATCTTGGAGATGATTAGGGTTGGGAGAAATGAGAAGCAATTGCAGTTGCTTCGTAGATCAATTTGACAAATTAAGAAAGGTTTTTGACAAACAAAAATAGACGAAGATGCTCAAAAAAATTAATCAAAAACTAACATCCTCTTACCAAGTTTAGACAAAGTGACAAGGATCAAACTCTGCCTAACTAAGATTAGAGCTTTACTATCCTAGAATGACTAAGATCAAATCTTTATGACCTTGACAAATTTTTGCAACTTCTCAAATCAACACAAAAATTTTAAGTTATCTTCGACACCGCTTTCAAACCTATTTTTCCCTGATTTTAACTTCTGACAATGCATATACAAGTCACAACTCAAAGATTTATCTTAAAACTCTTTTTCTCAATTATCAAATATTTATTTCATAATAAAATATTTATTTTATTTTCAATCACTACAATTAAATTTATGTTTATTTTTATTTTGTTATATTATGTTCATATTTGAATTGCACATTCATATTTATAATTTAATATACCCTGATTGAGTATATATATTTTAAATACCTTAAAATTCTCCTTCCATCCATTGTCAATAAAATTACTAAATTCCATTAAAAAAGTAATAATTAAATTAATAATATAGCATAAATATATAACTTAAAAATATACAAAAGTTGTTTGACGTGAAGATCAAAAATTCTATTGTGGTGATATGCACTCTCTTTCAGTGTAAATTATGTGAGGAAATTGTGAAGAAAATGTGAGCATCTAATTCATATAAGAATTTACTGATCATTATATGCTCAAGAGGAAAATTAATCATGATTATTCTAGTGTTTGGATGGCTAAGTTGAATGAATATGTATTGAAGATGTGAGCTCATGATGTATGGACCTGCTGAGATTAACTGCCTCCTTGCCTCATTAGTCTTATGGAGTGGGATTTCTAGGGATGAGCATCAAAAGACCAGCCATGCCCTATGAAGTCCTAGGTGGGATGAATGTACACTCAAGAAAATCATTCTAAGATGAGAAGGCAATGGGTGAATTTATGGAAATCAAAGTGAGACTCATTGTTAGTGTTTTCCCCACCTATCGTTATTGGTCTTTGCTTTCTTAAAATGCCTCTTTGAAAATTTTTTCTTCTATGAAATTTTGGGTGTTGGATAGCTTTTGGGTGGGTGATGTTATGACAGTATGTGCAGGTAACTTTTGGGAGGCTCCTCTAGCTAGTGGTTCCAGCAGCGTTTGCAACATCCCTCATACAGGGATCTGTATCATTGGTTGGGTTTTTGGTAAAAAGTTTTATTTTCTCAGTTGGGGAATTTGTGTGGCAAGGCATATAAGGAATTCATTTTCCTTCTATCATCTTGTTGTTGCTTGGGTCAGTGGTCTATTTTTTAGCAGGTTTATTTTTAGTGCTTCACTATTTCTTTAGAATGCTACTATGGGTGGTCTGGTTCTCTCCTGGTTTTGTTAGTTTCTCCAAGAAGTGATTCTCTCCCTGTATTAATTATTTCATCATTTCTAAAATGGCTAGGTAAAGCTCAAAGAAATCTAGTCACCCTTCCTCCAAGTTCTACCAAAATATCCATATTTGGTAAGGGCAAATCCTATTCTGAATGAGCTGCAGGTTGTTTCTCTTCTCCCTTTGTAGCTGGAAGTGCTTTTCTTAAGGAGCTTGAACCTCTATGGTGCTCCTCCCTTGTTATTAAATCCATTTTTAGCTAAAATCTCCCCAAACCAAAGTAGACTAGACCCCGATGTACCATCTACAAGAATGTTGTTGTAGTGAATAAATTTAACGAATCTTGTCTTACTGGCAACCTTAAGTCCACTCTCTAATCTATCAAATATACTATTCAAGAAGTTCTCCAATCTATTAAGGACACTATACAAGAGGAACTTAAACCCATTCTGCTGAGGTTTCTTTTATCATAACTCAGTTGTCAACCATCTCTAGTCTGAAATTTGATCCCTGTTCTACCTGAGGGAATCCTTCTTCCAATCCACCTATACATGGAAACTCTATGATAAGTTTTACCAGGACATCACTGACCTGAAAAAGCTCATTGATTCCCAGCAAGATCAAATTGAAACTTTGATAGTGCAACAAAACTATGATATTCATGTGGGCTGACAATGTGAGGACTTCAATACTATAAAAATTTGATTACAATGTGGATTTATTTGGAATAAAACATGGTTTGGCTACCTCATTGGTTCAGCTCCACAGGTACTTATATGATGTGATCAACAGGGGGTTATAGGCTAATAAGAATATCTCAAACTTCAAGCAACGTGTTTCCTCCAACCCTCTAATGACGTTGGTGAGCAAGGAGGGACCATGGTTGGCCCTTCAAGGTTGTAGTCACCCTGCAGTGGCGATTGAGAATGAGCATGGGAGGGACATTGCCCTAGTAATGCTACCTCACCATTATAGTTTTTTTTTTGGGTTTGTTGGCGGTGGTTATTATTATTATTATTATTATTATTATTATTATTATTATTATTATTATTGTTGATGAAGATGATGTTTTTATGGGTGTGATCATATTTATTGGGATCCACCATATGGCTTGAACCTGTAACGATCGAGCAAATATTCATGGTGTCTACCACTGTGCCACAGCTCTAAGGGCTGGCAATAGATTTTTGCTATGATGGATGATGAGGATGTATACCCTCTATCATCTTTGTAGTAATTATGTTATTCTTGGTTACCTCTTCTGGGTCTCTTTCAAACTTATTTTGTTGCTTAAATTACTTTTGTAGATGTATGGATTTAGTTCTCAATAATTTTGATCATATCTTCATGCACTTTATTGGGATAGGTATGTTTTGTTAGAGACTATCTTGTGTCATTTGGTCTTCAAATGATATTATGGTGCTACCAGTTGGAAAGAACATAATTTTGCTTTTAAATATTAATATTGTTTTTTCTCGGTGTTTAAAAAAATATAGAATCATTAATCTAACCAATGAAAATAAGTAAATATATATTTAATTTGAGAATCTCACATTAAATAATAGAAAACTGTATATTGGTAAATGGATATACACTAAAACATGCAACACAAACAACTATGAACATGTAATTAATGTAAAATATTAAATCAGATTTACTTAATTATTCCAACTTCAAAAAAATAAGTAAATACATAGGGGTTGAAACTTGATATGTCCCGTGTATATGAGCACAACAGTTTGGAGCTTCAATGTCTGGATTAAGACATCGACTCCTATTTAAGCCTTATTCTTAGGAGTGAAAAAATTAGAGAATAAAAACAAAATATAAGTAAAAAAGTAAGCGTGATATACTAGAATAGTGTAATTTCAATCCACCCAAAGGAAAACATGTACAAATTAAATGTTACAAATGTAAACAAAATGTTAGAGAATTACATTGCAAGAGCCAAACACATAAATGAACAAAGATTGTTTGCACAACAAAGCCAAAAATTTTGCATAAGGTGCTGAAATAAACTATAAAATTGCATGCAATTACTAGAAATGAACAAAAAATAAAATTATAATGATTTACCAAGGCAAAATATCATAGTGGAGCTCTGAAAAAGCACTAGACAACATTCCATGGAGTCAAGACTTAATAAATAGGGAGACCATCCCTATTTATATATAATGCAATAAAAAGAGGAGGATCTATGGCTTTGAAATGAGCACTCAAATGCCAGGGTTCTCCTTCATTGCAAAATCTTTCCCCACGTATCTCTCTATTTTCCTTCTCATCCTCATCAGGTTGTGTCTTTTCAAACACTCTAGTTTGGTATTTTTGTGTGGACTTACATTTACAAGCTACTTGATTTGAGTTTTGAATTCATGATTTCAAAATCTTGGCAGTGAAAAATCAATGCAAAAGCTTTTACTTTGCCCACCAGTATTTAAATACAAAACCAGATTATTTTAAATAGCATGGCATGTCCAATTTTTAGCCTTCCACTATAGTGAGTCACTTTTAAGTTTCAAAAGCTAAAAAGCATTTAAGCATTGGGACCCTCTAATTATTATAAAAGCTTATCCTTAATGTATTTGTTTGGAAATGTCTCTACTTTGCATAGATTTGTGCAATAGTAATTATGCACAAGTTAGGTGTTATACAAGCATTGGTTGCGAATGATGTTGTGAAAATTATTTGTGTAAGCAAATTTGGTTATACAGACTTGCATGGAGATTTTATATGACAACTGCATAAAATGATCAACATGTGAGGATGATGGAAGAGTTATACAGGGTAGTTTGTGTAGTTTCATTGTACTTTGGGTGGTTGTGAAGTGGTTAAGTCGTAGTATGGTGTTGCAAGGAGTTGTAAAACATATCAAGCAATGAAATGTTATTTGAAGGCATCTCAGACACTTATCTAACTGAATTTTCTAGACTAAAGAGGTGCTAGCAACATCTTGATGGTGCTTTAACACAAACTTGTTGAGGAGCGTTACACATTGATCACTTGGCTCAGTAATTGGTGAGTGCAGACTCCCCTATTATGTGGATGTTACAAAGTGAATGTTGGTTAAAGGCAAATTACTTCTTATAAATAAGTGTGGACTAAGAGATTTATGAAGTACACGGGATATGTGTAACAAAGGCTGTTGATTTCTAAGTCCACACAATCAAGTGTGTGCATTGTAACATATTGTATAGGTATCTATCGAGTTCACAAAACCATGCAACTTGGTTTAAGCATTATAATACAATGATATCTATATTAATAATCAAGAAGATCACTGTGCCAAATATTTTACTTGAAAGGGTTTTCCTAGGTGAAATTGTGTCTCTATGTGTATTTGTCTCTTTGTTTGTTTAAGGTTAAACTTAAACTCTTCTTTGTATTTTTTTATTGTGCATGAGTTATTTTCCCAACATTTGGTCTTAGAGAATGATTGTAAGCTTTGTAGAAGTTGGAATAACTTATGATAAATAGTTTATTTGTAGTGGGAGTCTTGTGAGTGAATCTTGTGTGAAGAAAAGGATTGAAAGTACTAAGATAGAGATCGATAAATTCAATGGTAAGAATTTTGAGTTATGGAAACTCAAGATGGAGTACGTCTTAGTAGATATAGTTCACTAGATTTCTATAATAGACAATGTACCCATGGGAATGAAACCAAAAGAGTGGGAAATTTTTGATAGAAAATAAAGAAGCTCTATTTAATTATGTTTGTCAAATTCAATGTTAGTGATTATTTTGACTAAAAAGGTTGTGAAGCTTCTATAGGATACGTTTGAGAATGTTGTACCAAGCCAAGTCACTAGTAAACAAACTTCTATTATGAAATAAGTTTTATTCATTGTGAATGAATGATAGTGACTCAGTTTTAGAACACCTAAATGCCTTCAACATTATGTTAAGATAGTTATCATCTGTGGATGTCAAAATGGATGATGAAGAAAAAAGTATCACGTTGATGTGCTCTTTTCTAAACTCATGGAAAAATCTAGTGATGGCAATCACTAGCACTACATCAGAGCTAAAAGTGGAAGATGTAGTCATAACTCTCTTATTAGAGGAGATGAGAAACAAGTTAATGTAAAGTTATTATGTTAACAACACCCTAATTGTGTGAAGTCACTTGTGATAAAGAGGCAAGCAGAACACTATAGATAAGTGCTCAAAGTCTAGAGGTAAATCAAATAATTTGAATAGATCCTTGAAGAAGTGTTAGAATTGTGGCAAGGCAAGGCTTTTCAAGAAGGACTATAGAGTGAAAAAGGTGGAAAAGGCCAAACCACAAGATGCTACACAATCCTCAACTGAGAAGGTCTCCAGTGATGGAGATGAAGAAGTATTTCTTGCAATCTCATTCTTGCATGCATGTAATGATGTGTGGTTGATTTAATTTGGAGCCTCTTATCGTATGACACTTGCAAGGGAGTGGTTTTGAAAGTATGAATAATATGATGTTAGCAATGTTTTTCTAGGAGACAACTCAACCTACATGGTCATGGGTAGAGTAAGAGTGACGCTAAGGTTCAAAAATGGGAGTATCAAGACTCTTTTTAGGACTAGGAACATAGGTAAATATAACAAACTACATTGTATAATTTGACAATGTTTCACAAAAATGTAAAATCTCAATTATTGGAAATATTTACAAAGCTAAAGTTTATAAAAGATTTCTCGAGTTGGTTCCACTAAGGGACCCAAATTTATTTGAACCCAACTAACTTACTTACATTTATTTACTTACAACATTATTTAATTATACTAATAATATGAAAGGGGTGTATGTGTTCCATACTAACACTAAAAAATAACATAAATAAAGCTAATAGGACTTTGGATCAACCAACCCAAAAACTCTCCCTAGCATTTTGCACATTCCTAACCTTGCAAGGAATTTGATTTTCATGAGCAAGATGAATGATATCAGTGTCTGAGTATCATTCAATAGAGATGGGTTCAAAATGGTATGCATATCCATGGTGTTGGAAAAATTCCTTCTCACAAGTACTCTGTTCAGGGTTGATGCAACTGTAGTAAGTAGCGCATGTAACAACATTGTTGTTCATGAGACCAAAGATGAAACATGAACTTGCACATTGCTTCTGGCGAAGAAGATAATGTTGTAGCATAAGAATTTAGGACATATTAGTTTAAAAATTATGCATATATTGTAGAAAAAGTATATGGCTAAAGGGATGGTTGGACTTTGAATTCTATGAACATTGCATCTATAGCAAGCAAAGTTAGGTGAAACTCCCTACAAATGTTGTGGGGGCAAGTGAAATATTGAAATTGATCCATAGTGATGTGTTCAGACCAATGGATGTCCCATCACTTAATAGGTTTTTCTTCTCTATGTCTTTCATATGTGACTACTCTTGCAAGACTTATATATACTTATCCTAAAGAAATATGAAGTTCTCAAGAAATTCAAGGAGTTCAAAGCTCTTGTCAAGAACCAAAAGAAGAAAAGGATCAAACTTTTACGTATGAATAACAGGGGTGAGTATTGATCCAAAGTGTTCAAAAAATTATGTAGGTGGAGTGGTATTCAAAAAAAAATTAATTCTATATACACCGCAACATAATGGAGTTGCAGATTGGATGAATTGGATGTTGATGGACAAGGTCTAGAGAATGTTGAGTGGTGTGCATTTGAAGCAAAAATTTTGGGTTAAATCAGTGGCTACTACTTGTTGCCTCATCAACATATCACCTACCTCAATGCTAGTTGACAAGACTCAACAAGAAGAATGAAGTGGGAAGAAGCCCTGCTTGTGACATCGAAAAACTTATCTGGGTTTCACTGGGCTCAAATGTGCCTTGCAATCTTTTCATGGAAGATTTGATCCTTAGAAAAATGTCATCGAAAAACTTAAATGTTTCAAAACCAAATCACTTGAAACCTATTTTATAATAGAAAAGAATACAATAGCCCCACAAATTTGACTAGAGGACAACTCATCATGTTATCTATAAAATAAAACACCAATTAATCTATCATCCAAGGCTGTTGGACTAATAATGACTAAGGATTGAAGTGAAGCACAATAAGCCTAAAACCATGGCTCTTTTATCATTGAAATGCATAATACAAAAAACAATAAAAAATAAAGGGTACATGTCTTTTGAAAAGGGGGTGTGCTCTTTATAAAGGGCATGTGGCCTATACGTTACAAAAGGCACATGTACTTTGTAGTGAAAAGATTGTGTGCCCTATGTAATACAAAGAGTGCATGCCCTTTATTGTGCAAAGGGTGTGCACCCTTTTTAGTGCATATGATAGTTTATTTAATATTTTTATATTGTAATGTTTATGATATGTATAGTCTTTATATTTTAATGTTTATAATGTCTATAGTAAAATAAGCATTTCAACATAAGTCTTATACTTTAAATTTATTTTACCAAATATAAGAAATTAGTGCCACTCTGGGTATTTTGCAATTTATTTTAGAGTTGTAGGAGTTACTATTTAGAACATAGTTTTTCAAAATCCAAGTTGATCGGTACTAGCTTTAAAATTTTTAATATTGAGCATAAGGATTTTTGGGTATAACTTTTACATCAAGCATATGTTTTTGGAAAACTAATGACCATTATGTAGTTTATGGGCCTTTGGAGTTTATTTATGATGTTTGTAAGAGTTTTACGAGTGCTAAAAATTATTTTAACAAACTTCGTATCTCTCAGAAATTGCTAATGTTGAGAATACATTGACACAAGGATTCATCACACACTAAAACATTTAGACCATTTAAATTCACCCTATAACATGTTGAAAAAGGAATATTATCCTCTTTGTCACTTTGAGGTTGAATACAGAAAGTTCCACTAATTTTTTTACCACAAGAAGCATTTAGTGGAAGATAACACCAATAAGTTCCATGACTACACCAAATGCTTATGTCAGATCTTGACTGAAAAACATAATGTGTTGCAGTACATCAATGTACTTTCACCATTTATCTCTAAAAAGATAGAGTTTTTGACTTTTGAAACTCTAGGGAAATCTTATTTAAATGTTGGTAAGATTGAAACCAAGGAAAACATGAAATATACCTCACCTCTTCATCTGATGCCATGTGCAATAACCAACCCATGCACAAATCCTCATCTCATCCTCCTACACAAAAACATAACATTTTTTTCAAAGGAAATAAGGCTAAGACGGATACATAATCTTGAAGGCTATTAAACCTTCTAATTTTAAAAAGAAGGCAAAAAAAATTGGTGATAATTAGTGCCATCAACATCACTCACACACCCATGATGACTGAGACCATTCTGTGAAATAATCCTTGCTTGTGTACTCTACATCCAATCTCTCACATAAGGATGACATTGATCTATATGCCACTTGTTTAAGAACGGGAGCTTCATTTCCACAAACACTTATAAGGAGTGATAAAACCTATTGCACACTAACTTTTGGGTGAAGGTTTAGCCTCTCAATGTAAGCATTGACATTGAAAGTAAAAAAATTATCATCTTGGAAGGCACATCCCAACTCCTAGACATTTCTAATACTATGAATTTGAAGTCATACTCCTTGGGTGGGCTCTAGCAGGCGAAGAATATACATGTCCAATGATAATTCACCTTATAGTATAATGTCAAACCTATGGAGGATATCATCACCTATAACATTACATCTTTATAAGTTTGTGACATCTTGCTAGGGACATCATATTTATATGACCGAGATGCTACATATCAATCCAAACATAGCATTGGACTATACACATAAAATATTACATCTTCAATCTCTTAAAATTAGCTCCAATGACCAAAGTTAACCTTGGTCTCTACAAAACATTATCGTAATCTTGTTTCATATAATTAGAAGTTTTTTATGCTCATGGTCTATCATGAGGCACCTACATGGGAAATAAAATAGGAACTAGTAGTGCACACAATGCAAACAATGTTGTAGTACTAGTAGTTCAATCAAAAAGTTACTAAAAACACAATGGAGTTTTCATAGAGCCGAAATGTCTTTTAATAAATTATGCTTGATAAAATAATACATATATTTAGTTTTTTGATAACCTCTTCTAAATATCCCTCTATATTTAAGTGTATGTTATAAAAATATTGAATTCTATTTCTAAAAACAAGATCTCCTCAATCATGGTAATATTAGGCCTATCCCTTCTCCTTATGGGATTCTAATATGCCTAAGACCTAAGAAAGATGGGAACGAACATATCTACATAGAATATCACACGCTCAACAAAATCATATTGAAGAATTGGTACCCACTATTGTGTATTGACATCCTCTTATACCAACTCCGATGCATATAATATGATACCTCTAATCTTAGTCAAAAAAGATGGTCTCCCCACCAATATTTTTTTGAACTATAAATGTGCAATGTAATAAGTGGTGAGGTCCTCCATAAGTTTGAATTTATATCGAAATGTGCATTATCACTGGACCTATATACCCTTCTCCTAATAAATCCACCTCAAGGAATATGGCTTGGAATGTAAATAATTAGAAAGGCCTAAGGCACTAGGGTTTGTCATGCACGTTAATGTTCTTCTCACTTCCAATATTAATGATGAGATCAAGAGTCCAACCATTCACCCAAAATTTGGTGTGAAAGAGGTGTTTTATCACCCTAAAAGTATATATGAAAGTGGTGTTTGTGCTTAGATAAGTGACATCTAGATCAATGTCATCCATCTACATGAGACTAGATGTAGACTACACAAGCAATGTTTTTTTAGCACAATATTTAGGGTCACCATGGGTGTGTGGGAGATGTTGACGGTACCACTTTTCACTAGAATTATTGTCTTTTACTAAAGTAGAAGGTGCATGATCCCTCAAGTTTTGTGTAACCTTATGATCTTACTCTCCTTTTTGCAAAGCATTTTTATTCTATACACAAGGCTAAAATGAATATTTATTCACATGTTGGCTCTTGTACAATATATCAGATGATGAAGTGAGACATGGCTTCAACATTCCCTTTCCTTTGATTTTGGTAACATTGTGATAAACATGCCCCAATGTGTTGAAATTAAATAACCCTGTCTTCACAGGGACATAAAGTGGAAGTTCATTGATGTACTTCAGCACCTTATGTTTTTAAATTATGTTCTCATGTAGGCATTAGGTGTAGTCCTAGATCTCATTAGTGTAGTATTCCACTGACTAATCTAAAAAACAATAAAGGTTATCCACCAACATACTATATGGCAAGTTTTATGTATTTTCTTATGTATTAGAACAGTCTATGTTATATTCACTCCTCCAATAAAAATTCCATGGAAACGAATGGAAGAGGGAGATAGGATATGTGATGACTTAAAAATGATCCATATTCATAAATTCAGAGACAATATGTAAAGGATTGTAGATATTTTCTACCCTGTAGTTTATACACTGTCAATGCAAAATATCTTCTTAGGTTGTTTAAATAAATCATAAGAACACTCAAATAATTTGGATACTAATGGTAATACCCACACCACATGGTTATTAGGGTAGAATGGAATTTAGTTTCACCATTTTATCCTACCCATATTATCCCTAGACAAGTTAGTTGAACAATACATAGCCTACCATTTTTCCAAAAAAATTGATGAGAATTACAGAAGGTCCAAATTAGGAGTTATACATAAAAAACCTCTCAAAATAGGTAGACAAAAATTCCAAATGCACTTTAATTAGAGGATCAAAGCTCACGAGAGAAGTAAAGAAACAATCATTATTTCTTCACTACATATATTTATAATTAATTTGAAGGTACATATTACGCATCTTATAATTAATTATTACATTATGTTGTGGTGTAACTATTAAGTCATGATGATGGATTAATCAACAAGAAAAAGCATTATATTTGGTGCTTCACACTATTATATTTTAATGAATTTGGGATGTTTTTTTTTGGTAAAATAGATCAAATCAAGCATATAAAATTTAAAAAAAACATACAATGTGGACTTTTATTTTAGGATGGATTTTGATTCAAGAAAATTTGCATAATGCCATAGCTTGCATCAATGGGTTTAGCGATGGTTTTGAATGTATATTTAGTGAAAACTTAAGGTAACTCTCTTAGTATCAGACATGTTTGCATCATTCCATTGAATTTATATGTTTGAGGTCAAATGATTTGAATTGTGTTTGAGCACCATTTAAATTTTATTGGGAAATATTTTTTTGCATTAGACGTTGCCTCAAGGTTTGATTCAAGTTGCATTGATCAAGTTTTCTAATGCCATCTACTATGTGACACAATTGCATCAGCAATAAAAAATGAAAAAAATATAATGCAATTATTATTGCATTCATGTGAGAAACATATTTTTAAATTATTAAATTATATTTTGATTGATTAATTACATAATAAAGATGGCTTTTGTTTGTATTTTTATTTATGGATGAAAATAATGGTAATAATGACTATGATGAAAATAATGGTAACAATGACCATGATGAAAATTGTAATAAATCAACAACTTTTTTTCATCAATATAATATTTTTAAACAAACTTATTTAAGGTATTTAAAAAATGATACCTAAAATCCACATATTTCATTTAAAAACAAAGTACATAACAATCAAATAACATTTAAACCTAAGGAATAAAAATATTACTATAGTTATCATAATATAAGTGCTATGAATCAAACAACTCTTACTTCAAAAAACATTGAAAATTTTAATAACTATGAAATAAACCCTATGTAGTTGGGCTATATTTTAAGCAATACTATGGACTCCCTAAATCAGACATTTTTTATGGCCAACAAGTAGGCTTGGATAAGTTCAAAGATAATGAGGTTAGATACGTATTCAAGTTTTGGAAAAATAACCCTAACACTTTTGTCAAGAAAAGTTACCTTCTAATTATAAAATTCAGACACGTGATCATAATTGCAATGGCCCTCTTGAAAAAAATCCATGGTTCCCCTTCCATTACACATGTCAATGAAACCTGGGTTCCCATGATATTTGTGTGTGTGTGTGTGTGTGTGTGTGTGTGTGTGTGTGTGTGTGTGTGTGTGTGTGTGTGTGTGTGTGTGTGTGTGTGTGTGTGTGTGATTGCAATAGCCCTCTTGAAAAAATCCATGGTTCCTCTTCCATTACACATGTCAATGAAGTCTGGGTTCCCATTATATATATATATAGGATGATAAAAGCATCCCCAAAATTGGGGAAGTTTTTAGTTTTAATTTAAAGTAATAAAGGCTACCCCACAACAGATTAGATGGCAACTTTTATATATTTTATTATATATTAGACGCAATCTATGCTATATTCACTCCTCAAGAGGAAATTCCATGGCAACCAATAAAATATGGTAATAGGATATGTGATGACTTCATTATGATCCATATTCATAAAGCCAGAAACAACATACAAAGGATTGTAGACATTTTCTACCTTGCAGTTTATAATGTTGTCAATGCAAAACCTCAATTACATATAACTTATATCTATCAATTACTTGGAATATAGATAAAAATAGAACTATTTCTTCCAAGTCCAATTCTAAATCATTTTAATAGTCATAGGTGAATTCTAAATATTATTCTTATAAACCAAGGGAATCAATTTTTATATCACTTCAATCAAATCTTATTGCTATAGGCATATATTTACGTAATCATGGATCACACAAACACTTTAAGAGGTTAACTACATCAAACTAATGCCCAATTTATTTATGTAAGCCATGTTCAATCACAAGAGGTTTCTAAGACTAGCTTAGTTATACCATTAACCCTATTCCCATTTTTGGCATTTTATTTCTATTGTGTTTCTATGCAAGACACAAGGTCTCTATTTTACAGGTCTTCCACATGGCATTTTAGCACACATAATTTAAAATTCAATCCTTTTAGGTATTTAAACATGCCTAGATTGATAAATTAGGCATATAGTCAACCAAGATGTACCCACAATTAGAAAACAAGGATGCATTGTGCCCCTATTCATTTTATATGGACTTGTCCCACTAAACTGTATATTATTATTTTATAACATAACACTATTTTTAGATCCAATCACACAATTTACATTCACACTCAACTTGAAAAATTATAAATAATTTAGTTTTGAGGAACACTCTCTAAATTTTCTATTAGCAAGTTCATGATTTTTTTAAAATTATATATTTTATCGTATTTACTATATTTTGCTATATTTTATTATTTCAATAATTTAATTTTTTATTTGATAGGGTTAAATATGAATTTTTAAAGGTATTTCAACCTTTTACAAATGGAGAGAAAGATAAGACCTTAAATATCACATGGAATGCATCTGTTAATGGTAATTAAAACAAAAACCAACAAATAAATTGTTAAAACACCCACATTTCAATAGTTTAATTAAATTAATTAGATTTATCTAATTAAAATATATTATGGCATGTCCCTTGATATTATAATAGTACTACCAATGATTTTAGTGTCTTATTGTTTGGAACATATTTCCTGCAAAATGATACATTTTATCATAAGGAGTATTTACCCTCTTTGTGAAAATCTACCCAATCTAGATGGGATTACTTATTTTTATTTACAATGTGCATAATCAGTTATCTTGAGAAAGCTATAAAATTCTCACATATTTTATCTTTCCACACATCACCACAATCGTTGAACCAAACAAATATCATTTTCTCCCTTATGAGCTTATGTGGTAGTTATGGGGAACCATAGAGGATTTTGAATGTGCATATTCATTTTTCAGGGGAGAATGAGGGTTATCATCTATTATTATGTCTTTCTATAATCCTAGGGTTAATTGCATGGAATTGGGGGGCCAAAAGGGGGTCTTAGTGGATATGTTTTTCTTGAAAAATAAGAAACATCAACTTGTATAAATTATTTGAGACACCTAAACTCAAAATTTGATAATGTCATAGGAACATGAATTGTAGCATTTCAAGTCTAGTTTTTAAACTATTATTTTTTATGAAATAGTCAAGTATAAGTATGTCAAACATAAAAAATTTGAAGATGTATTACTATTTTATAAATATCAAAGTAAATAGCTTTCAGTTTGGCCCATCATTTTTTGAGCATTGTTTAGTTTTTTTACAACCTTTTATTGGAAAATTAGATAAGATCATCTAATTTGTAACCTTTTTTTTAATTATTTATAAATTCAATAGACCCTGAAATGTGATCAATATTGTATAGCCAAATGTGTGCCCCACCATAACTACCTTAAAAACTATCAAAAAATAGATTTTTTTGAATGTGTATAGAATTCGGTCTAGTTTGCAACCATTTTTTTTTTAATTTTAATAAACTAATCAAAAGATACATAAATAAATATAAACATGCATAATTATGACATATAGGTTTATAAAAAGACATATTTAAAAATAAATATAGATAACAATTTTAACGCAATAAAAATATAAAAAATATATTTATTTAGAAAGAATAAAGTGTAGTAGATGTAGTAATATTTTCAAGAAAAATTTTGATAAAATTCATAGCATTTAGCATGACTATATATATATATATATATATATATATATATATATATATATATATATATATATATATATATATATATATATAGTCAAAAAAATGCATTCAATTATGTGTTTGTAGGTCCATTCCTCACGCTTGGGAATCCAAGCCATTCCCAAGCCCTCAGGCATGTGTTTAAAATGTAAGACATAAGAACTAAAAAATGATTTTTATTCAATCTTAAATGATCTTAATTCAACTTTTGACACTATTTTAGATCACATGTACCTTTTTGTAACAACCCTATTAGGGTCAACTAGAAATACGTAATTTTTTTAATTTAAACACATATACCAAAAATAAATTACACCATGAGAATCTATGGAGACCATATGAAATTATCAAAGCATGATAATAACAAACAAACCTAATACATCACATATCACTGATCTTTAACATCATGAGAGCACATCATAATACAAATATAGAAGGTAACTATATTAAATCAACCATAGCTGATACATGTCTATAGTCATCATTATCAATATATAATAATGTAAGTAATTACAATTCTCAAGACCATATTCAATAATAAGTACAACATAATACAATGTACATATAAAATACATGGCTCTCTTGGAGCATAGGTCTCAAACTCAAATATCTGTAGAAATCTCAAATGTCATTTCGATAACAAATACTATTGCAGGGAGAGAGAGAATCATCTAAGCACTTTTCTACATCAACCGTAGATAAATGATCTCCCAAACTAATTCCATCAAGAAATAGCCCTCCCTTCATGGATGAGTAGATAGTGACAATGTGAAAATTTGGAGAGACAAACAAGTACCTATGTGTCGTATGATTTCTAAACTAAACATGTAGTACATCTCATAGAAAACCATTCTATTACAAGATTTTTCACAAATATGTAAATCATACTCATGAAATGATAACATCTTGATAAACATATTTTAGCTTAATTTTTTTACAAATAATAAATAATAGTTATCTATAGATCAATTAAATTCATACACACCACTTGATCAAACTATCTTCATCTGTCATTGTGATATAAGTAAATCAATAAAGTCCATCTCACTCCTTACTTTGTATCAACAGTATAAATTGATCAAATACAATTCAACCATAAGTTTCATTTAATTTACATCCTACTAGCGAATACATCATATAACATGCTAAATATAAGATTAACCAAAGCATACATTTATTTCATCCATCATATGAATGAATCTTACATTATTTTTTATCCTATACTAGAAATAATGACTATAATTTATACCACCTAGATAAAATATATATTTTACTATAGATTACAACTACCTTATTTAGTGTCTAATCATATAACACCCTATGATAACAGATATTACTATAATCTAATATTGTAAGACATAACTAATAATTTTTTACAATCAATAATATAAATTAATATTAAATACATAAAAATATAAGCTTATATTCAAGTAACTAGATATAATGGAGCAAGTCACAATTCCTATGAAACATAATAATATACTATCATAGCATTCAATAAACTCCTAAACTTATATGCATGCATACATAAAGTCTTATTAACTGTTATAAAACATACTATTCATAGTAATAACACTCATACATTTAATTAGTCAAATGTAGATGTGAGTCTAGATATAACAATTACAATATGTACCATCTGAGTATAACATATATTTATACTATAGTACTCTCTGATATCTTATACTATCGTAGTTCACAATTATATAAAAATACATAAGCACACTTATGATTTTAAAAATTAAATAATCTACATAAATAACAATAAGCTAGTAAGCATGGGATTATACTATCTGGGTAGACCCTAAGTTTAAACTGCATACTAGTATTTCAAAACAACATAACTTATAAGCATGCATCATGATGCACCATTATATACTAGATATAACCAAGTATTTATACATATTAACACTCCTATAATATATATTGCACAAAAGTATTTAATACTAAATTCATATAACTAATAGCCAATCAATCATTTACAGTAAAATAGAGAACTCATAAACTTATTATAATATTTATTTAAACATCTTAGTTTATTTTTTAAAAGCTTATTTTAAAATATGGTTATAGTTTTCGTCCCTTAGACACTTGATGCTTAGATAAAACTATAATTATAACTACAAGCTTAGGCTTATGACCTAACATAGTCATTTTTATTGTGTACTTATATTGCATACTTAAATTCATACATAGATATAACAAAATAAGACTCATAAGATAGTCCAAACTAGCATTTATTATATTTTTTGTGGGTTTGAATGCATGCATCAGTTAAATTAATTGCATGTAAATTTTATAACATAATTCATAATCCACTCATGAAATTATAATCGTAAGAATACACCCCTATGAATATATATATATTTATTATTAATCATACCGTCACTTGGCTTAATGACACATTCACATTCCATATTTTGTTTCACAAATTATAGGCATCTCACTAAAAATTAGTAGAAAAAAATTTAGCAGTAAAAAATGTAGCAGTAAAAGCACAGTATGACAAAAATGTCACAAGGATAAAACATAGCAAGGAAAAATGTAGCGATATTGGCAATGTCACAAAAATATTGTGAAATTTTAACTAAAGGTCCAAACTCATGAAATCATATTTTCCTCTATTATTTTACTTGTAAATTTAGTGCATTATTTTTTCACCATTAAATGTTAACTACTATCACTAAAATGAACTAGACAACAAATAAATAATGTAATAATCACTAAAATATCCCAATCATGCTCTTCACGACAATTTTGTGACATTACCAATATTTCTACATTTTTTCTCGCTATGTTTTTTTCTTGTGATATTTTTGTCATACTATATTTAAATATAGCTACATGTTTTACCTCTACATTTTTGTCCACTATGTTATCACATGAAGTGAAATTATATGACAAGTAACTCTTCATATTAAAATGACATTATTGGGTTCTTTAATTATCCCACACCTCATTAACCCTTGAAGGATAAAATAACCACACATAACACTTACAATTAATGGTATTCCCAAAGAGGTTTTCATAAGATTATTCAACTATTTAATATCAAAAATGTTGACTATATTTTATAATCTAGCTAGCACACTTAATCAAATCTGAGGCTTTTATATACATCCATAAATATGTAAGTTGAAAGCTTCTTGATATAGGCTAGTATACACCAATAATTCACAATTATTAAATTTTATATATGGAATTGGATATTGTTATAGTTCATATGTAAATCGATCGTAATGTAAATAGCCATATACATTTTTTAATTTTTAAAAAAGTTTTTCATTGTTTTAAATTTACACTAAATACTATACATAAAAATCCCTTTAAATAATCATCAATCCTCTTATCGAATTTAATAGTCTCTTTTCAATGAAGAAGGAATACGTCCCACTTATTATAAGATATTGACAGTTTCCAATTTTTTATTTAAATTCCTAACATCTGTTATAAAATATAATGACACCATCTAAGAAATAGCAAAACTATATCATTCCCACTCTTTATAAAATATAATTGTTATTTATAATGCTCATATGGGTCTCTTTGTACGACATGTTCTCTATTGATGGCCTACTTCCTATGAATTTACTATTAAATGTTTTACCAATTCCATTTGATCTACTTTCTATAATGATGCTACGATAAAATACATACCTATATACATACAATAATTCTTACAACATGATATCCAAAAAATCTCATTATTTACTCTAACATTATATCATTCCATCAGTGGGTCGATTTGGTATATACAATTAACTATAATCATTCCATCAACAAATCAATATTTATAGTGACTTAGTTAAACACACAAGGTGGAAAAACAATATTAGTGACACCTATTTTATTATTCTATTAAGAATATTCTCCCAATGGCATATATCAATGCCTTATAAATCTTCATTGGTTGAAAATGGTGATGCCACTATGTGATATAATGGGTGAATGCAGCGACTCAGTTTAAATGGTTTGGGAATTAATACATCAGTATTTCATTCCTACAGCATGATGCCATCATTCCTACACTGTATTAATATTCAATGATCCACTTATAAATAATATTCCATCTATCATTATTTTCAATGACTTAGCCCAGTATAGCGACTTTTCCCTATTATTTAATAAAACCCAGCGACTCAGAATTTAATATATACTGGAAAAATACATATATTGAGTCCCTTCTCACTTGTACAGCTTGAAAATAACAAAATATAAAGACCCATGCATCAATTTAAAAGATTAAGGCAACTTATCTGAATATAATATTCACTCTTCAAAAATTCATGGTGACCCAATAATACTACACAGGCTGAAATATGAGTTTTAAATAACCATAGTTTTATAATTGAAAAAAGCTATAAATTGGTAAAGTGACTTCTATATATATATACATTGCCTCAATAGAGTAGGAAGGGACTGGTAACAATGCTTTAAAAAATATATAAACAACAAGCTTTACTTTTTAATATTCCACATAGAATACAATGATCTTAAGGTTGCTGAAAAAAACTTGAAATCATATATTTATGGCATTGTACTTCCTATGGACAACTATATATTTTTTAAAGTTTTGATACCTAAAATACAGGGTGATGCCAACAAATTTTAGTAATTTTAATAATCATTGTAAGCATAAATAAGGCAACACCTAAGTGTTAGGTTATGGTGATTTAAGATATATAATAACTGAAAATGTATATATATAGTGACACCTATTTACTTGAATTTACTTAATTTGCAATCAGTCCATGTTTTAAAAGCTACTTAATTCCTTTATTAGCAAGTTGAAAATAGAATTAAGTGTTTTAAAGGTAAAATAAATTATCTGGATAATAAAATATATTCTCCCATGATCATAAAATTGAATTTCAAAACACTACCTCCCTATAAATTGGACCAAAAATTCTCCTTCCATGCTTTTTTTCCTCCTTTATGCAACACCTTTTTTATCTGCTCCTCTTTTCTTTGATTCTCTACACTTGTGATATTCCTTCCCATAACCACACAGGTTAAAAGGGTGTAGTCTTCTTTTTTAAAAGGGTATAGTCTTTATTTATTTTTTTGCTTTAAATATTTTTGTTTTTATTTTTTATTTGAGAACTCTCTTTTTATTTTTCTCAACTTTATTCCTTTTAATTTTTAAAAGGGCCTTCTCTTTTTCTCTTTTTATGTTTTTCATTACTCTTCTTAAATATGATTTTTTTTTTTTTTTAAATCACTTTATAAGGTTTTACACATTTTAAATTTTTTAATTATTTAATAATAAATAATTATTTATTACAAATAATTTACAATAATTACTTAGTAATAATTAATCTGTTAACTTGTCAATGTATTCGACCTTTTAAGTCCTATTGCTAACTGTTATATCAAATATTGATATTTTTGATATAATAAATATATCTAGCTATTATTAATAACATAAGTTAGCCTACATATGATAGTGCCAACATAATTCATAAATTTTTCATTAATAATCATGAATGTAATGACATGTCAAAATGTATAGTAACATTCACAATGCAACACACACACACACATGAGATTATATCATCTAAGCATAAATTTGGATTATCACGCACACATAAATAATTACTTTAATGTAGATAACATAAGGAAGATGTTAACACTAACTATTAATATTATGCATCTAACATGAATTACGTATGTGACGTGTGTAGGGTTCCAGCCATTTTTTATATCATCCTCCAACATCTCCATCTACTTCATCCTCTTCAATGATATTCTCCATCCATCACACTTTGATGGATAGGTTCTCCTGCATCAACCTCATAATAAAGTAGGTAGCTATACCATAATAGTCATGATATACATACATCATAAAATATAATTGAAATGATAAATCAATATAATCATAAAATAAACATATACTTACAACTAACTCATAGCATTGTGATTATGTAACCAAATAAATATCCTACTATCCCATAACATCATGTATCTCAAATCTTATTCAAAATATAACCAAATCAAATATGTCAATTATAAATATTCATGGATAGTCAAATAATTTACTTAGTCAAGAATTGGGATGTAACATTCTTCCCCCCTAAATCTAGTCATTGTCTTGGATTACTCTTATCAAATATAAAATTTGAATTAAAATTATTTTTTTGAAAATAAATAAAATAATATAAGGTATCAAATCAAGTAAATAAATATGAAATTACATATAGAACTCATTGAAGTTCCCTCAAGTTATACTATTCTTAGAGTATTGATCTCATAAGACCCTACTCTATGATATCTCTCAATTATGCAAACATGGTTTGTAAGTATTACTTACTCTAATTAATTCTATCATGACCACCCTAAGGTCCAGAACTTCCAAGACAAACCTATATACTAGAGGACTGACCACTTTTGTTACTTTGAAGGGTCCCACATATCTCAGTGAAAATTTCACTGACTTCTAAAGAGTACATGATATCATCATACAAGCCAAAATAAATGACCAAGGAAGTTTCACAAAATCTTCCAGCCCCTCTACATATCTCTCTATCCTAGAGATTGCTTTTCTCATTTTAGAAAAAAGTAATTAAAGAACCTGGCAAGAATAATGTGTATAAGTTAATACTATTATTACTCTGTATAGCTCTTGATAAGTATAACATGTCAATATTACCACTACTTCACAGAGCTCTTGACGAGTATGATGATGAACAGGAACCATAAATATTACATTTTTAATGTACACAAAATTAAGGAATAAACATTTCACCGTATACATGCATATCGCCATATGACTGAATTTGATAAGTTTGTCTATTAATTCTTAGATTCAACAAGTCTATCTATCAGATCTAAACTTAGTAATTATCAAGTTAATGTGAGACTAAATAGGATCCACTCCTATCTCTTAGTCCTTATATTCCTAATTCATCACTCTTCTCTTAGGTCTCTATGACCCAATGATCTCCAAAATACATACAAGGTTTAATGAATCAAAATTTTATACCAACAGATCATAGAAAGTAATACTATATGCTTAAATAATTTTAAATGTAGTAATATACATATAGGAGAAATCATACAATCATTTCATAATTGTATTAAGTTTCCACCAATCAAATATAACTAGTATCACGTTTCTTAACTTAACCTATAGTGTAATATTCACAGTTAAGAGAAAAGAATGTTAAAATTAACATAACATACAAAGAACAAGGATCACACCATCCTTTCAACCTTATACAGGAACAAGCAAGATAATAGCTCCTTATTTTCTTATCTAGAACTTGATAAATTAAAATTTTATCTCCACCCCTAGATTGACAAGATGTTTTGCACATCATATAACCTACTTGCTTCTGATGAAAAGTATAAAATTAATTAATGATTTTAAAAAAAATAATTTCATAAGTTAATATAACCTAAAATATGATCATTTATGTATAGATGACCATGTGTCCCCCCATAACTACCTAAAAAAATATAATTTTTTTTTTTTGAATGTGTATAGAATTAGGACTAGTTTGCAACCATATAAAAAAAATTTGGTTTTAATAAACTAATCAAAGGATACATAAACAAATATGAACATGTATAGTTATGACATATAGTGCTATAAAAAGGCATACTTAGAAATAAATATATATATAAATATTAAATTAATAAAAATATATAAAAAAATTATTTAGAAAGAAGAGAGTGTAGTAGATGTTGTAGTAATATTTTGTTGTTTTTAGTCAAAAATACACATTCAACTATGTGTTTTCAATTCCACGCCTCACACTCAAGAATCTAAACCATTCCCAAGCACTCAGACATGTGTTTCAAATGTAAAACATAATAAATGCATACTTAGAATTACTGCATACACAGAATAGTTTACATGTGTTTCACCATCTTATTATTTTGTACTTTTTTTAATTCCTAAACTTCATGAATGGCCTTAGTAGATTAAATAGTTTTTAACATTAAAGTTTTGTACATCAAAAAAATGTAAACAAGTAATTGAGATTATAATCTTGATGTCATTAGCTCAACTAAATAGATTTGTGACTACATAATGTGGTTTTTAGCACAATTAGCCCCAACATCACCATAAATTAAGCCAATTGGACAATTTGGGAAATAAGTAATGTGATTTTCATTGAATTAAGCCCTATGAATATAATTAGTACTCTAAAAGATGTTAAGTGGGGTTAAATCTATTGGCTTAAGGTTTAGGGTTTATGAGTTAGGGTTTAGTTTTTAGGGCTTAGGCTTAGGGTATATAGGGTTTAGGTTTTAGGATATAAGTTCCAATCATGAAGAAAATTGGGGATAGATTGAACTACTTGATCCTATTGGTGACTAAAGAATGTGATTTTGGGCTCAATTTGCCCCACATCATCATAGATTAAGTCAATTAGTCAATTAGGGTAATTAGTGTCATTATTTAAGCTAAATTAATCCATGTGATCCTAATTTTCTTAGTATGAATGTTATTTTATTAGGGATAAAATGATTGGTTTAGGATTTTAAGAGTTTATGATTTATGGTTTAGGTTTTATGGATTAGGGCATGAGGTTTATGTTTTAGGATATATAAGGTCCAATCACGAAGGCAATTAGGGTCAAATTGAGCTCCTAGATGTTCATCTATTGAAAATGAAGTTCTTCAAAAATAAATTTAACTTTAATAACATTTGTTGTCAGTATTTCTTCACTCCTGAATAGTAGTGAAAATGTGCTTATGGCCAGACTTGGATATCATGGTTGTTAGAACATGTGTAATTGTCACATCTATATGTGCTTGGAGTGATGGATTTGCACCTGGGGGTCCTGGAGGTAGAAATATAAGTTGGAGCTCAATAAATTATCTCTTTATTGTCAAAAGTTACATTTTAGGACTTGTTACTATAATTTGTGCCACATATTTCTCTCTAATTTTATACTGACTTGATTTAGGGTATAATTAGATGGATTTCAAATGCATAGAAAGGATCTTATAGTTCATCTATATGACTTACTATTTTAATTTTATGCATGTCTAAAGTTAGCCTCAAAATATGCATTTTTATTGTGTTGGGAAGTGCATTCTTGAGCCTAAAATGGGTGGTGGGTTTGTTGACCAAGTGTGATGGGAAGATAAAAACCTAGTATTTAACATCATCCACCCTTATGGACATGTTGGCAACACCATTTTTCATCCAAGAAGCACCAAAAATAGAGTTCTCCAACTACAAGTTCAACTCTAAAAATATTTATTGTCAGTGTTTTCACAATCCTGAATGGTAGATATCTACCCCTAATGTATTTTAGTGTTTTTAAGGTATTCATACGAAGTTGAATGATCATTTTAGGATTTTTAATTAGGGGTTGAGCTTCAATCATGAATTTTATGGGTTTGTGTAAGCTCTCATGATTCATTACACCTATCTATAGGTCTATACTTGATCTTTAAGAGTCTATTAGAATGACGTAGAAGGCTAATTCCTTAAGAGAGGGAGTGTGTGTGTTATTATGATTCCTTAAGAGAGAGAAAGTGTGTGTGTGTTTTTATGATTTAGATACATCTCAAAGAGGCTATTAGAAGCTGAAGAATGATGTTGAAGGCTATAAGGAGGATGAATGAGGATCATCAATGCACTTGTAGCTTCCATTTTGAGGAAACATGCCTATTTCATGACCATTATCAATATTCTAGTAGACTCAATAAGTGTATCTTTCTCTTTCACACTAGACTCAACAAGTGTGTCTCTCTTTCACACAACTCTCTTCGTAGTATTTATTCCTAAATATACATTATGATATAATTACCTTGGATAAAATACTAAGGAGGTCCTTAATTAATAATAATCCTCTATGAGGCATCAAAAGTGTGTTTAAAGGTCATTTAGAAGCTTAGTGAGGTTTCCCTCCAAAATAGTAAATTTAAATTTTCAAATGTTTATTATGTAATATATGGATATTTGTTATTGTAAAAAGCTTGTAACTAGTTTAAAGGGTGTGTTAGTAGTCTAGAAATGTAATTAGATGTCTTAGAGGGATTATATAAGTCATATTCATCTTCATGGGATAATATAAAGTAAAATGTAATAGAATACTATTTTAAAAGGCCATTTACTAACTTAAGTTGGGGAAGTTGAGGAAGAATCTCAACTATATATACATGCTCCAAGATTGTAAAAGGAACTAAAAACATGATCATCATCTATCCTAGCACTTTGGAGGTATACAAGACCATTCACAAGGATAAAAAGGCCATATTACACCATTGAAGAGATTAATGACAGTTTACAGTCTGCTAAACAAGGTTATGTAAGTGTGTTTTGAAAATTTTCTTGTCAATAAAGGATAGTTTTTATTTGAAAATTGTGTATTCATATCTATTATGCATAAATTAATTTGATTCATTCAATTATATAATGTGTTTGAGCTAAATTTTGTCACACTAGAACTCATAATACCCTTGTTTTTTGTGTGAGGATAGTCTTCTCACTCTCTTATATCACATGAAAACTTGTGCATGCATTGAAAATGAAGATTATATTAGTTTAATGAGTCTTATAAGAGTCTTTTTTAAGTTTTGGATTGATTGGAGAAATCTTAGATGGTATGAATAATCAATAAGAAGCTCTCAACATCTAAAACTCCAAAAACCCCTAAAATAGGGTTTAGTGACATTAAAAGACAGGTGGAATTCAACCAAAAAATTTAGGAAGGTTAAGGATCATTTTTATAAAGTATTTAAAGCTATAATTTTTGAATTATATATTGTGAAAGAATAAAATGTGGAGTGTGACAGTGTTTCTTATAGGTGTTGATTTGTCAAGACAGGCAAAAATAGTTTTGGATGAGAATTCTTGTAGATGAAGTCAATAATCTTGTTTTGAGACTTTAAATACTTTTTTTATCATTGAAAAATCTTGATTAAGTTGTTTTCAGGTGGATAAATAACCTAATAAGTTATTTGACCTACTAAGAGCCAATTATGCCTAGAGACCTAAAATAAAAAATTGGTCCAGAATTGATATTTTTAAGAAACCAATGAATGAAGATTGGTTTATTCATAATATATATATATATATATGACTTTAAAATATTATCTAAGGATTTTAAGAGTCAAAAACATGATTATTAAGGCCTAATTATTCTAAAATAGTCTGGTATCAATCTTGAGACAAAGTTTAGGTTTTGGATTATCAATTTTCTTAGTGGATGTTTGAACCCATACAAAGGAATTGTCTGAGTCAAGTGATAGTGTTCTAAGCCTTTCAATACTATAAATTAGGGAATGATTCAAAAACATAGATTTCTAAGTTGTAAATAGTTTATATCAAGACTCAATTTGACTATCTCCAAAGTTGAAAGTTCCCCATAAAAGAGTTAAAAAGGAAACATCCATGAAGTGACATCACCTATCTAAGGGCCTTAAAATACCATACATAATTTAAGCATAACCATACATTCTATATATAATCATAACAAGGCTTCTTATTGACTACAATATGACCTACTTGACTCCTTTTGACTAATATATACAAACTTGGATCTTTTAGTTGATGATCCTGCATCACTTACATAGCTTGAATAAATGGGTATAAGTAATTTGAAACTAGATAAAGTAATATTATGTATCAATGGTCAAACATTACACTTCATTGTTGATAATAATAAAAATCATAAAGGCATATAAAATATGAACATAATAAAATGTCAGGTGAATTCCATATAGACATACAATGTCAATAATACATACATTTCCATATATACATACAAAAAATTACATCATCTAATAATATAATATCTAATGTTGAGTGAATGTCATATACATATAAAGTGCCAAAAATGCATATATTTATATATAGGCATACAAAAAATTACATCATATAAGACATCCTAATCATAAAATAACATCCCTATCTTTGCCTTCCTTGAAGAAGACACTCCTTGGGATGCCCTACTTATAGATGGAAATATCTTGAATGCTTTGGATTGCTCCAAGTTCTGAGTGTAGGTCCTATATTGATAGCTTGATTATAGTTGAACATGTTCAAATACAAATATTATTATAAAATTAACATACTATATATGAAATTAAGTTAATAAATTAATTTTAAGCTAGAATAAAAAATCATTTAAACATGCACTTACTGTAAGATCATGGTCCTACTCAATCTGCTTCTGATGCTCAACCGGGTTAGTGACAGGTTCAACTGAATGAACAAGTATGTGAAATGATGAAGAAACATGAGGAGGTGTTATAGTCTGAATTTGACTATTAGATGTCATCTAACAACCCTGCATACACAATACATTCACATAATTTATATTTTCCAAAGTACATGTAGTCAAATTAATAAAATAAATCTATTTTTACAATTCAAAATTACAAGTTAATATGTACCTCTATGAGTGACTATGTGGATGACATTGCAACAATAATTCCTATGTCTATCTTGGCTCGTAGTGATGGAGGAGTGTCTACTCTAGTCATCAACTGAACAAATAATGTTGCCTAGTTTTCTACAAACTATTTAAGACATGTGGAAATATTTTCTCCTTTATTAAACTAAGACTATATTTAATAACAGTGCACTTGAATTTTGAGATCCTTGATAGGTAAATTTAAATTAAGTTTAAGATTGAATATACATAAAATAAATACACATAGGGTGTAAGATTAACTCAAAATTTTACCTTTGTATACGTAAATGGTGTCATACTAACACAAATACATGCAATAGTGGATGGCCCACTAGTTGGATGTGTAAATACAAACATAGGTTGAGTAAGATCAAATAATGCACCTGTAGACTATGTTAATGAAGGTACCTCCTATAACATAAAAATTACATGTATATTATTCAATTAATGTGTAAATTAATTGTTAACTTTTAAATTTGAAAATATAACTTAAATTTAACATGAAACTTATATAAAATATACCTACATGCATGTAGCAATCGATGTATGCACACCAAACATGCATGCCAAAAAATCATCGATCAAGAGTATATCATCCAAGCCATCTAAAGCACCACCATCATCATTATAAGATCCGATGCATATAGCACCATAATATTTGTAGGGGTGTGGTCAAGTCCGAATACTATGTGAAATATTTCCAACATTGGTCTCTGAAAGCCTACTCGTATGCTAAATGAGTGTATCAATAAGCACAGTAAGTGCATGCAGAGTATCTATCTCTATGACCTCCTTCACCATAGATGAAATCTTTAGATGAAGTAGTTTTTGGGTAGGGATTTTTGTAAGCTGATTAGGTGCATGATATGCACCTAGTTGATCCTGTGTAGAGACCTTACTTCGACCCTGAAACTCACCATAGTCAAAATAGTTTAGAATCTCATTGAGGACAAACTCATAGTATATTTTCCTCAAAAAATAAGATGGAACCTCATGGTTGTTACATTATGGATAATCAAAAACCATCCACCATAAGTCCCATAAATTAGCTTTAATCAAGTTATGTTGTCATCGATGGATAGGGAAACATTTAATTGTAAGTGGAAATGGTGCATTGGTGGCTGGGTCAAGGAATAAGGCACAATTTTTATCTTTTATTATATATTTGTTCTTCACCTCCTATGCTGATAATTTATCAGTATTGTAAGCCCTACATGTATCCCTATATGATGCCCATCTATAAAATTGACTCATTATTGAGTTAACTTGACCTAATACCAACTCTAGATTATTGGCTATATATGTGTGGTGGGTGTTGGTGGAAATGGGATCCCTCATTCTCCTAATTATTTTCTCAATTTCAAATTATATTTCCACTAGATGTGAAGCTATATCCTCTTAAATTCCTGGGGGATCTTATGGGATTGTAGGAGGGGTAGGAGGAGGGTTACATAGAGAGTTAGGACGAAGGTTAGTAGGGTGGCCTCTTACACCAAAGTGGGCTATTTTAAAAACATAATTTACCAATCAAACAATGAAACTAATACAAAATTAAAATAAATTAGGGTTATTAGGTTTAGGTTTTTATCATGTAACTCCTTCTATGGTGGCATAATCAACTTGGTGAGGTTTTCAAGTTTCCAACCAAATTCACATGGTAGCACAACAAGCAAAGCAAAATGTGATCAAGCGATGACATAAGACAACAAATGAAAAATGTGAATGAGAAATTTAGTGGGTTTGGGTGGGATTTTTAAAATGTTTTAAATGTTACAAATGAGTATGCATTATAATGCATATGTGTTATAACATGTACGTGTTTCTGGTTCCATGAATGTCTACACATTCTTAACACTAAAAACACATACAGATTATGGCTCGGTATCTTGAGACTAAAATTAAAATAATGCATATGCATTATGGACATAATTCATACCCATTATGTTCATAATGCATACGCATTATTGCATAAATGTCTACAGAATTGTTCCCTAACTCTGTGCACATAACCATTAAACTTGTGTCATGTGAAATCTATATAATGTGGAATTAGTAATGTTCAAAATTATACTTGATAGACATGCAATCATGCATTTTATTTTCAATATGATTCAATTAATCACTAGAGTGAGACCTTATCTTGTATGTTTTGCATGTTGAAAACACTTTGTCATGAATTGAAATACTCACTTATCAATTTTCAACTTGTTCCAAATCAATTGAATCAATTATGCTTTTACCATAGCATGGGAAATATAAAAACTGCTAAACTCAACTACAAACAAGATTTTGAATATGTATCATTTATACTAAAATTTTAGATCATTTTATAAACACTAGTGAGAGATTTCCAACATGACCAACCATGCTCAAAATGGAGTTGTTAAAATTCATGTTATGATAAAAATAAATATATATCCTTATAGTTATAGCCTTATGCATTCACTATCACTAAATTTAGACACACTTGTTGAATTTAAGCCCATGTAAATAGAGGATCTCCACTGTCAATGTGGAAAAATATAGTGGCCTGATATCATGGAGTCCACATACTTTTTTGAAACCTCTTATTTTATGTGTTTAATCAATTTATGATGCATGACTACTACTAATTATCCATGGGGTTCATGGTATCACACATAATGATTTGAGCATGTGTGGCATTTTATTAATTTTGAAAGCTCAATGGGTATAAGTTTTCTTCCCCTATTTTACATATACATTATGACTTATGTCGCTTTGAGGAACTCGTGAGATATCTTCCATATAGTGACACATGGCATGATCACATAGGTCACTAAATTTTAAGTCTACCATCTCTTTTCACTTTTTATTTCAATTTCCATCCCATTACAAATATAAATAAGGCACCTGATAAGCACTAGTTATTTGACATAGTAACATGTGAGTGGGTTTCAAATGAGACACATGGAAACCTATATTTGGTCATGAGCAACAATATCCATGGTCTCAACATGAATCCTCCTACCTCATTATATTTTGTACTTCCAATCACAACACATGGTGAATCCATGTTGCCTTGAGGCCACCAAATTTACAAGGTCCAATTTTCATTACTTTGATCATTGTGCCCTCCGTGGATGTGTTAGAGTTTGAATATACATTCATTTTTGCTTGAAATCCATGATTGCAACCAAAATTATCTAAGTCACCATTTGATTGTCCTTGAGATCAAACTAAGAACCTCCCAAGTATAAGACTTTGTCAGTGATGAAATATTTTGTGAACCTTTACTAAACCAAATAATGAGCCACTTGTGATATATTGATAGAATCAAAAAAGGCATTTAAATATTTTCAATTCATAATACTAAAGTGTAAATGGTATTAACTTTTGAAAGAAATGTTTTTTGAAACTGTTACATTACATATTTTTCTTGATAAATAATCAGGTCCATGACTTGTAGTTTAGGCTTGGGTTGTAAAACCAAAACTCTCCTTGTCGCCACCACAATTTATCATATGAATATACATTTTCATGAGGTCATGAGGTCATGGGATCATGGGATGGATTATTGTAAATCCCTTCTTCATAGATTTGTGACTTTGTACATTAAATTTTAACATGCACTTATGTCCAAGATTGCACAAGAGTTATAAATGAGGTGCATGAATCATATACTTGGGACTTAGATATTAAAATGGTCCATGAATTTTAATTTTAAATTTATGATTTAGGATACAAATTTGACCTATTAATTGAGCTAGGACATAAATGAATCACAATATGAAATAGACCTTGGAATGGAATTTTACAAGAAGATTAAACTAGTAGAAGAAATATGGACAAGGGAAATGATAAACTAAGAGGCAAAGAAACACCAAGGAAATCACCATCATATAATGGAAATTAAAGGGAACCCTCAAGAGTAACCCAAACACTTATGAAACCCTTGCATATTCTAAAAAATGGAACCTCAATATTTCATGGAACCTTTTGGGCCCCAAAATTCTATACAATTATGGGTCAGGTACACCCCATTAGTATTCTAATATCCTAGAATCCTCTTGATAGAATTAGACATATACCTTATCTTCAGTAGAAAAAATACTCAAAACTTCTGTAAATCCTTCAATGAGACTTAGCCAAATTGAACTGAAACATAAGCATGAGTTGTATACTATTTCGATACTCCATCACTTATTCAAAAAATATTGAAACACCAATGAAATAAACAGGAAACATAAATGGAAAATAAAAATCTAGACTTATATACACTTTAAAAATCACTCTAGATGAAACCTTCAATTAAGAAAATGCTTAAGATGTTTTCCATTAATAGGAAACTCCAACTCTTTGCCATCAATATCTCTATGAAAATATATGTTCTCATCAATTAGTATGTCTATTCCATAAGAAGCAAATATATACAATAAAACATTCCATGCTTTCCATTCTCTTCATGTCTTCTATCCCAAATCAAAACCCAATATCTAAATTCAATATTCCTTACTATGTCATTTTATCAAACAACTTACTCACTTTCTCATTAAATTTCAAACACATTTCAAGTAACTATCTTATACCTTCATCCAACTCAATAAGTTTATTTATTATTTCAACATTAGGATCAAATTCTTCCTCACTCATAACTTGTAAAAACTAAAAATTTGGAATCTCAATGTTCAGAAATAATGTATCATTCATTCCATATACCAATTCAAAAGGAATCTTACCCATGTAAATTTTCAAGGTTATCCTATCCAATGATATCTCAAACCTTAGCTTTTCTTGTCTTATTCATTTTAGGAGTAATTTTTAAAATTTAAATAATTATTTTGATATTAGACTCAACCTATAAATTCCTTCTGAGATAGTAATTTAAGGCATAAGTAATATTAATACTATATTTTCACACAATTATTGAAATGGTCTAGTTCTAAATCACATAGAATTATTATAAACAATATTCACAAGTATCCCAAACCTTATAATGATATTATTCTATAGAAATACTTAGTGGCAAAAAACATCCATTTATAACATGCACTATATTCGTCACTTATTTCACCAAAAACATGAATCCCATCAATAGTTAGCTCTTTTAATTTTATGGGACGTAACATTTTTTACATAATGGACTATGTAAGCCACTATGAAATTATTTGATCATATTTAATGCCTCATCTTCACCAACACATCTCATGAAAATTCCTTTAGGGTTATTCCAAGCTAATCCATTTTCAATTAGCTTATACTTCTAGGTAACTAACCTAAGAGTTATTCACTGTGATTTACTTACATCAAGGAGATAATTCATATTTTTAAAATAATATACTATGTCCCTATTCCAAACAAATACACTTAATTAATATCATCTACAACAATATTCCCTTTTGATATATTTATCTTAATAACAATAATATTTTATTTTTCCATTAACTTGGCCAATTTGTGTCCCATCACAAGCTTGTTATCAAGCACTGTAATATCAAATTCTTAAAATTTATTAACACTTCTACATATTTTTCCTTAAGTATAAAGTTTTGTAGAAATATATTATACCATAGTGTGGGGAAGAAATGCTTTCACTTATGAACTAAAAATGTATTTTTGACAATGTGTTTTATATTTTTCATGATTTACACTGCACTAGAGTGTAGAGCTAGAATATTACATGTTTAACATATAGTTATAATGGAGCATATATATGCATGATATTCTATATCATTTCACATAGATTCAGGGGCCTATGTTGGTTCATGGACATAAACATATTTTTTAAATTCAAAAGGCATGATGCTAGTTTATACACATATATACATTTTTCAAATTCAAAAGGCATGATATTGTTTCATGCACATGCACTCAATACAATTTATAGATTCAATCGAAAAATGATTTTTTTTATAATTCAAATATATTGGAATTTTGGTCATGATGGGGGCATGAGTATTATTCATTTCCTTTTGATCGTGAAACTATAATTTAGATCCATTTAATTACAAATAATAGACATTTAAGTCTAGTGACACTCAATAGTCTTGGAATTACTTGTAGAAAACCCATTATGTGGTTCCACTTTCTATTATGGGTGATGTTGGCTTTGAGTCTAGCTACACTTAATGGCTTTAGCATCACTTCTATAAAACCCAAATTTGTTCCATCTTATTTTGGGTTAGTACATTGGGTATTTAGCCCCATTCATGAGAATTTGAGCATGCATGTTTCCAATTCAATGAATTGATTACTTAATCAAAATTGGGACTTGATCACTATGAATTTTCAAATGGTTCAAAATGAGGAACCATCTCTCCAAGTGCTTCTACAAGTGGGCACATCTGTTTAGTATTTTATCATCTTTTAAAAGTTATAGGATAACCCAGTCTCATCTCCTTAAAGGTGTATTCCGTCCTTGCCATCCTTTCAATTTCAAATCTCAAAATTGTATATTTCTAAAATTTAAAATAGACCTTGATTACTTCATGTGTTATTACAATATTTGCTACATTGAGGACCCTGTGCAATTGGAGTTTATTATTAAAACAAAAATGTGTTGTATACACTTAGGTATAGGTTTTTAGTTTATCATAGCAATTTAATTACTAGATTAAATGGGAAAATTTAGATACCTAAATATGGTCACAAGGACTTAACAATGTTAATTCTTAAAATATCGTGAACTAATTTAATTATGCTAAAAATTATGACTCTTATTTTCCATTTTTCTTGTCATTTATCTATATGTTGGATTAAATTCATTGTATACTATCACTACTACACATGATTTTTAAAGTCATTTTTAAAACATCCTTATATCACTCTAAGATTTCTACTAGCATATGGCCAATTTTTATTCCTTATTTTGGACAGGTTCATGTTAGACAAATAAGTCTGTAGTCATAGACATGTCCTCCTACCATGACTTATCCCTATGCCATTCAAAAATTAGCATATATAATGTTAAATAACCATATGGGTCATCTTACATGTTATGTAAGTCAATGAAAGTAAAAATTTTAATTGGATCTCTATATTAATAAATCAAAGCCATATTTCAAAGGTACTTCACACACACACACACACACACACACACACACACACACACACACACACACATTACACTATTTTATATTTATTAAATCTACCCCATTCTTTCCAAATTCAATATAAATCACTAGGAGTAGTCATAAACAAGTCTAAAGAGTTATAAATAAAGTTGAGTAAATATTTCCAATAGTCAAACCCAAATTATTCGTTGTGTGCATATAATGAAGAAACACAATCACAATAGATAGGATAACTATGTGTGGCTTGATTCCCTCCTCATAGTATATGGATTAATAGGCAATAATAATCATATCAAAGGTAATTGGGGTCAGCTCAACCCATTACACTTTATCTTTTTTTGTAGGTTTTTATCTCTCATAATTACACCCAGGGTTTTTAAGGAAAGGAGAAAGAAAATAGTGATTTTCATGTGTTATTAAAATGATTATAATATATCATCATTCTAAGTAAACACAAGTGAAATTGGTGGATTAATCATAGTTTCATCATGTTTACAATGGACAAATTTGAAATCAACATACAAGATCAAACTACATAGTTTTTCATGGAGCACAAACTTTTCTAGACATAGTTTTATTGTCCGACTTTAGATATAATTAATCACATGCCTATTTTATCATATTATTCATTTTTATATGCTTTTAAAAATCAAACATAAATTTTAAAAATAATTATTTCATGATTGGTTGTACTTAATATATTTAGTGTGTGCCACTTGTCAATCAATTTCAATTAATGCAAACTTTAGATTCAATTTTATGATTAAATTTTATATATTATAATTTAAATAATATTTCAATGTTTTATTATTTTTTAACATTATTACATAAAATAGTTTAAAATACTTGGATTCACTTCAGATATGCCCAAAATATTGTTGAACAACTACATATATACACAATTTCTTCCTAGAATGAAACTAGACATACCACAACTACCCAACAATATCCTGAGTGTAACAAGTGACATATCAAACCCACACTAGTACCTAAGGAATACTTTATAAGTACCAACACCCCTAAGTAATATTATTTGGTAACATAAACTATTTTTTTTGGTAAAACACTGACATTTTACAATTTTTATTTACTTTATATTACTATAAAAAACTTTACTCTGACTTGCAATAGTTACTAACCTTAACAAAAAACTAAAAGTTTTTCTTAATTGTCATAATTGTTCCCAAACACACTCATTTTATTCATGCAAATCAATGCACTTTATTTAATGCATTGAATGACAAGTTTAAAATTGTACACTTACAAATCTTAGAAAAAGCTAAAGTTAAGGAAATTATTTTTTAAATATACATTATTTATCATATAATTTTATCTTTCAATAAGTTTCAAAATTTATGTAATTTATTAGTGTGACATTCAAAAAATTTATTTCTCGATTTAAAAGATTATTAAAAGCAAAAAAATTATGTACATTTCCCTTTGAACTAGTTTGTAATAATTGTGGTCAACTAATTTTAGTTAATGTTCATCCAAACAAATATTTAATACATTAAATAAAGATAAAAAATTACATCATACCCACATCAGCATGCATTAAAATGTACTATATACAAACAAAATAGAAAAACTAATTGCAATTTTTGTAAAAAGATCTTTGAAGAGATTTTTCCAAACTTACCCTAACTAAAATATGATCCCAATAATACAAAGAGTGCATTTCAACTACTATATTATTGTTACACCATTTCAAAATATATTTAAATTTCATACACAATGAAAAATAACATTATTTTTATTAATAAATATGAGCTTCCTTTTCAAATTAGGTGTGTTGATCAGTTAAAAATTCTATAAAACCGCCATTAAAATATTTATGCATTTATATTTAAAATATCTAATGTTGACACACTTAGTACTTGTGTGATTGAAAATCAAAAGCTTTTGTCTAAAACTTTATTGTATTTGTATCTTGTAGTATATACTAGATTTTCATAGTTTTGATGTTGTTTAATCCTAGTCCTTTTGAAGTTCTATTGTCAGTATATATAATTTTGTGAATATAAATATTGTTATCCTCTCAATTTAAATCTCTTAATTGCTTAGGTTAATTTATAAATCATTTTTAATATAATATATTTAACTTATGTCTATTTTTTTATAATTTTATAATATAAAATTTTATGATTATAATTATTTATATTTGGTCTCACCTTATATTGGATGCCTTATCTTCATAGCACTTATCATTTTATTTAGGATAAATATGTGTTTTGATATTGCACATTTTAATTTAATCATGGACTACTTTTCTTTATAAAATATAAAATCTACATTTTATTGAAATTATATATACATATACATATACATACATATATATATAGACCATGGCATTTTAGATTGGCTTGTTTGTGTCTTTTATTAATATATGGTAAGGATCCCACCAAAACCATTTTTATATATATAAAAAATTGGTTTTGGTGGGATCCTTACCATATATTAATAAAAGATATTACACAAACAAGCCAAGCTAAAATACCATGGCCAAAGAAGAGTCAAGTACACCAAAACACCACAAGGCCATAAGCAAACTAAACAGCAAACCCATCTACCAACCAAACATCAACAGTAAAAACAAAGCCATCAGTTAGTGGGAAAGTAGTCTAAGAGATTAATTATTTTGTCATTTTTACCTTTTTTCTTTTTAACCTCTTGCCACATTCCTTGTTCAGGATTCACCACAACTAATTGTTTGTCTAGATTCTGGATTTCTGAATACATATTTTCAAGCATCTCTTTGTTTGAATCTAAATTTTCAAACCCATGTCCTCTCTTCACTCCCCCTATTGTATTTTCAATGGAAAATTATGAACAATTCAATTGCCCCTTCATTAGGCATTGCTTATTTAGTAGAAGCATCTTTTACTCCTCTCTTACTATCTCCCAAATATGCATTTTCTTGAATTTTTAAATCTTCAAAACAATTTTTATCCACTACCTTTGGATCTAGTGCACTCCATTTTCTTGAGTTGGACTTCCCCCCTTGTCCCCCCACTTTTATTCACTACTTGAGAATGCCCTTGGGGATAAGAAGCATGAAGATGACATGATACCTTGCAATTATGACATCTAAAAGAGATATTCTCATAATCAAGAGCTTCAACATGAAGAACTTTGCCATATTTTAAAATGACTTTTTTTGGAACCCCTTTGCTTAGATAAATCTCTACACAAATTTTAGCATAAGTGCACAAGCCTACAATATCTCTTGCATGATCATTCTTTATGAATAATCTCAAAGCATACCTATTTCCTTATATGCATGCCAAAAATGCAAAGGTAGATTAAGGAGACAAACCTAAACTGGTATCTTAGTTACTGAAAGAGTGTTAGGATCAAACTCTAGGAACTAAGGAGTGATAAACAAGCCTACATTGCCCCAAAACCAAGGGTTGTCCAAGAAATAATTTTGATAATCTTACTGATTACCAAAGTGCACAACAAAAAAACCTTTAGAACAAAGAAAAATTTTGTATTGATTTAACCAAGTCTCATAAACCCATTGATATAATGTAGTTGATGAAGGCCATAGGCCATTGAATTTATAGATAACTGCATCCTTTACTAAAGAATGAAAATAATTATCCACTTCCCCATTAGAAATCTCCACTGAAGGTAATTCCTTCACTTGTTCAATAATATAGGCTTGAGGAGGAGGAGGACACTTCACAGAATTTGGCTTGGAAGTAGCATTTATGATTGCATCTTTGAAGGAAATAGGTTTGGGGGAAGATGATTTTTTCACTTCCACACCTCCCTAAAATCTTGAAGCCATGGAGATGACTGAGTCTTTTCCTAAATCATAGCAAGGCAACATTAAAAAATCTTACAATTATTTTCCCTAATGCACCAAACACTAAAACTTAATTGGGACACCTAATGAAGCCTTAAGACTCTATTTTAAATCTATCATATAATCTATCCCTTTCACCCACATGAATTTTGTAAAACTTGAAAGAAAGTGCACCAATAATTAGTACCCTAATTAATCAGCTTTTGGATTCTTCTAGGGGCAAACACTTTGCAATCATCTTTAAGGGCCATAGGTTTGGACAACTTACTCCTTCTAAATGCTTATCTCTATGGCATATTATCAAATAATGGTCGATCATCTTCAAAATCTTCCCCTACCTCCCCTAATTTTTATATGACTCTCTGATGAGAATTTAGAGTTTTTTGACTTGCATAAGGCTCATTCTTCCACTGATCTTGAACCAATCGATGGATAATGGAACCTGTAGCCTCCTAGCAAGCTACGTATACCCACAATCCTTCTTTCCTAACCTGCTTGGACTCGGTTCCACATCCAAATGCTTGAGAATAATTTCATGAAATTTTGTTAGGGTTATAATTGGGAGGGCAAGTAGATATCTCCACTCTCCCATAATGAGAACGAGTTCCCACAACCAAACATCTATAGACACCTTTTGGATGCTCCTACCACTGATTTTTTGAGTACCTTCCTCTTTAATTTAGCTACCATTATACTCTCCATTGTAAACCCTAACACACTCTCCTTTGCACTCCACCATTTTTTGTCTAGTTTGAAGTACTTAAAATATTATCATTGAGTATTGTTAAGTTTTATTTCGACCATATATTTCAAATATTACTTTCTATTGAATGTATTTCTTATATATATATTAAAGACAATTTTTTATTTTTATTTCGTTCATAAATTTCAAATTTTATTTTCAATTGAATGTATTTCCTACACATTTTAAAGATAAATTTTATTTTTGCATTTTTACTTTTCAAGGTCTCCTTTAATTTCATCAAAGGAATTTTATTTTTCATTATTTATTTTTTTCAAGGTTAAATTTTAGGGGAAAAATTATAAAAAAACCAAATGCAGTGTTTATGTATAATCAAAATTGGTCGATTAAACTATAAATTAATTTGTCAAAGTTTTGTAGAGGTTAACCCTAAGAAAATAAATTTATAGTAATTTTTATATGGCTTCCTCAAATGTAAGATTTTCCTTCTTCACTTCTAAGGGATGAACTCTATTTAGAGTGGAGTCAATTTTCAAAACTACATAACAAAAATATTTATTTGTGAGGTATTTTCTAAGAATAATTTAGCTTGAATACTAAAACGGTTTAAATTTTCATAGCATTGGTGGGTATGTTACTAGGCTTAAGCAACACTGAGTAGTTCTTTGATTTTTAGGTGTTTAACAAGTGGTGCATCGACAACTATAACGAGACTCATATATTATCAACCTTAACCTTATTTGGTAATATTTATTCATGGTATTCAACTGAATCCTCAATGAGATAATCCATTGCTTATACACAATTATAAACATGTTATTGAAATTATTTTTTAAAGATAAAAAATATATCACCTCAAAATTGCCACTCAAATATGATCATGCTTCCAAAATATGTTCACCTCAAGGTTAATTAAAGGCAATCAAGTAAAATAGAAGATATAATTCATTATGGATTTTGATAAGTTCACCTCAAAGTTAATTACAAGCAATCAATTAAAAGAGAAGATCTAATTCATTGTGGATTGTAACATAAATTAAAGAGTAAGGTATTCATAGTTTAAATAAATCTAAATATTTTTGTCTTTCCTTAAAGAGATTGCATAAAAGGCTAAAGGAACATCTATTTTCATTAGTTTGATTTTATATGTAATTTTTTTGATCAATTAAAACATGATTTATAATTTTCAAAATTGTTTGAAAAGCACATAATAAGATCAAAATAATAAACTTCATAAAAATGGGGGAAAAAATGGTCATGTGCCTTGACCACGCTTATACTTTTTATTTATCAAGTTTGAAAATCAAAACATTTGTGAATTTAAGAAGTATAATGAAAAAAGTGTGATGTAGACATACAAGCCTATAAAAATATCAATAAAGTCCCAATCTCCTCTATTTTGACACCTTTAACATGTGCTCACTAGATGTATTTCTTATAAAAAAAAACTTTGTAGATGTTTTTACCACCTCCTCTCAAATCCCAAAACACATGTTCACCTTTGTCCATGACCAACCTTAATGCAATTATGAGCAAGGTGTCAAAGACATTATCGGACACAATATCATATTTTATTTAAAGAAAGCTATATGCTCTGCCATAAAGATGACAATTAAATTTAATTTAAAGATAAATTGTGATAGAAAATACAAAAGAAAAGGAAACTATTTATGATGGTAAGAATAAATTTCGTCAAATGTCATATCTAATTCTACCAAAACTATCTTTAATTATGTATCAATTATTTTAATTTACTAATTTTTTTATTATATAAAAAAATTTATTTTAATTTATTAATATTTTTATCATATTGATAAAATTTATTAATATTTATCATATTAACTATTTTAATTTATTAATATTTTTATCATATTAATACAATTTATTAATATTTATTATATAAAAAAAAAATCATATCAACTATTTTAATTTATTAATATTTTATCATATTAATAAGATTTATTAATATTTGTCATATATAAAAAAAATGTTTGAAATATAAGAGATGTATGAAATATAAAAAAGCCATTGACACAAGTTAAGTCCATAAACGTTTGATGATCATCAAAATTCTACATATATATTATCAACCATTGATTTATCACTTTTTACTAAAGAGTAGGTCAAACCCTCTCCTACAAAGGAAATTCCAATGGGCATAATTATTTATATTTCTAAACATTTATATAAGCCAAATTTCTAATATATTATACTGCTCCATCTAATCATCTTTGGAAAAGATGACGAACGACCATTATTTATAGTAAAGGAGTTTCGAAGCTATTGAAGGATAGCTCAAAAATAGAGAGATGGAGCGGCCATTGCTACTTTCCATATACTTAGTATATATACATCCTCTTATTCCCTTTAGTCAGTACGGAGGATGGAACGCTACAGAGACAAACGGCGGAAGAATTCTCAGATTGTTGCACGAGCCATAAATATTCGATCACCATCACATCATTTTCTGGTGAAGACCCTCCTGCATGATTCCTATGAATGGCTTGTTCTTGCTCTCGGACACCTACAGATTTCCATTCACATTCAGATGTACACTTATAATTATCGATCAAATATATTTAGGGGAAAGGTCTCAATAGTTGTGCATGTTTCAATTGTTGAACAAAATTTTTATTAACATGTGTTCTATTGATGAAACATATTGGTGTATATAAACAAGTTATATTATGATACTCATGAAAAGCCAAATCTATGATTATTCAATGACAAATAAAAACACATTTAGTTTAAGTAAAAACTACCAGAGACATCTACGAAAGAACTCTCCGAGAATATTCCATTAAAGTCATTTAAAACTGCCAGGAGTTCTGGTTTGCCAGAAACTACCAGACCATAATACTCTCCCTTGCTATTGATTCTCTCAATCTTTTTAGCCACCTCTGGAGGAATTTCAGCATGAGAGGGGAATGAAAAGGCAATCAAAAACAGCAAAAGAAAAGCAGAGGAAATCGTTGTGTGAAAATTGAAGTGCCTATGGAAAGCCATGATAGACTAACTCTGGATAAAAGGAGATGCACCTACTGAGGCTAGTTGGAAATATCATGCTCTGCACTCCTATTTATAGGGAAACGCCCACGATTTTCCACAACCAAAGAGGTGTTATGGAATTAATAAATGTAGTTTAACGGTACAACATTGGTATGTATCGTCACTTTCACATATATATATAAATTTACAATTTCTCTTGTTTTGGTATGCAAAGGAGCGGTTGTTGTTATAATCCTGATGTTGAGCCCTTTGTTATTTTATTTTGCTCTTTGCCCTTTGAAATAATCCGAGCTACTGAGTTGACAGGGATCAGTAAAAAAATCATACAAATAGACTACCACTTTTTATTATTAATAAATAAAATCAAGGAAACAATTTTAAAATAATAAAATTAGGGAAATTAGGGAAACAATTTTAAAATAATAAAATCAAAGAAATAATTTAATAGAAAATAATTTTTAAAAAATCAGAGAAATAAACAATCACCAAAACATTATTAATGATAATACAGATGTATTTATTTCTTCAAAATTATTTAAAAAAATTTAAATTCAAACATAATAGTCAATATTGTATAGTGGAACAAACTTACAAATTATAATGTTCTTTTCCTTCTCAAAAATAATTGTCATATCTTTCACATAACTTTTGATATTTATAGATTTGTTTACAATAAACCATTAAATGCATTCAATTATTAATAAATTTTTGTGTTTTATTTTTTATTTTTTAAATTAATGTAAATGATACCCAAGTGACCAACTTTAATTTTTTTAGAAAGTCATCTTCATTAGGTTTGTGTGGGTGAACACAGATACAGTCCACTAAAAATTATCGGACAAGTAGATGATTCCCATCATTCGTCAAATCTTATTCAAACTCTTCTTAAAAATTATCCGACAAGTGGATGGTTCCCGTGGTTCAGTAAAAGAAAATGAAGTGACTATTTCTCCTTCCCATTGAAGAAGTCATTGACATGATGTGGACACATATCCAATGCAGGGCACAAAATGTTTTACATCTTGTCCATATTACAAATGGAATGATAATGATCTGATGGGTCCATTATAACTTACAATTGTGACCCTTGACCCCTGATAGGCCACACTTTCAGCAACCTCACATTGTACATAACTACACTTGACCTGGGAGAAGTCAAGAAAATCAAATTTTTGGTTTGGAAAACCACTCCAGTGACATTAATAAATTCTATTACAATAATAAATTATTTCTATTATCTAATCATATGTTAGATGGGATGTTCATATGTCGAAGCACGAATAATATGTTTCAGAGGAGTGGTTTCTTGAAAACTAGAGTTGTATTGTAGCTAGAGTACCTATCATTTTTATAGGGAAGAAGAAATTTTTTGTTATGCTACATGGTGGTTGGTCGGGACTCCTTGTGCTTCTTTGAAATGTCAATGTTGGTCGCAGACCATTGATCCCACTTGCACTAATCAATCACGTTCATGCACTCCCTCAGACGTTCTTTACCTGAACTTTGATCATTCCCCATTGGATCTTGTGTTTGAGATCCATGATCATGCCACTCAGCATATCTGGTATGCGAGTTAATGCGCATCGTTAGATCTTGGTGCTTCAAAAAATGATTTCGCATATATATTTCTATTAGACATAATGTTTACAAGCTCATTTTCATCGAGTAAAGTGATGATGATAAAAAAGATGAAGGGAACTTCATGGCAAAAAGGGCTCAGGATAAAAGTCCCAAAGGGTAATCTCAAAAAGGCTGAAGGGCAAAGACCTGGGACCCCCCCCCCGTGACAAAAAATCCAAAGGGCATTTTCAAAAAGTTTGAAGGGTATGTGCCTGTGATCGAAAGGTCGTAGGGCACTTTCAAAAGTCCAAAGGGTATTAGTCCAAAGGGTATGTTAAAAAATTCCTAAGGGTATGTGCCTATGATAGAAAGGCTGAAGGGCACCTTCAAAAATTTTGAAGGGTATGTGCCCTTGGGGTCATTGCTTCGACAAAACTATATTGGTAAGAATGTTGTAGGGAATTGTTTCAGGCTTTTTGCATTGAACAAAATGTCTGATGACAAAAAGTATGAAGGGTCATTTTGAAAGGCAAAGTCCCTAGGACAAAAGTCTTGAAGGATCAGTCCCAGAGGGTAAAGGTCTTGGACAAAAGACCTGAAGGGTCGATGATAAAATGCTAAAGGGAAATCTTGTCAGGCTAAAATGACCACAATAAAAAGGTTGAAGGGTAGGTTAGTCAGGTCAAAGGGCTAGTGACAAAAGTCCCAAAGGTTATTTTCATGGGGCAAAGTGTTCATGATAGAAAGGCCGAAGGGTAGGTGCAAAAAAGTCTAAGGGATAAGTCTATTTTGTAAGGTATGTTTTGGAGGGCAAAAGGGCCTGGGATAAAAGTCTCAAAGGATAAGTTCATAGGGCAAAGGGCCTGGGATAAAATTCCTGAAGGATAAATCTGTAGGGCAAAGGGCCCAGGACAAAAGTCCTAAAGGGTCATTTTTTGAAAGCTTGAAGGGTAAGTGCATTAGGTTTGAAGGGTCTACTTTGTGGAAAAATGCTTGTGGCAGTTATCATGAAGGGTCTACTTCGTTGGGCAAAGTGACAATGACAAAAAGGCTGAATGGTATTTGTAAAAAAATTGAAGGGCACTTTTTAAAAGTCCAAAAGGCACTTCATGGAAAAAGGGTTCAGGACAAAAGCCCTGAAGGGTAATCTCAAAAATGCCGAAGGGAAAAGGCCCAGGACAAATTGTCCTAAAGGATAAGTTCTAGAGGGCAAAGGGCCAATTCAAAAAGGTTGAAGGGTAGGTCTATAGGGCAAAAATGCCCATGACAATTACTCTGAAGGGTAAGTACAAAAGGCCCAAAGGGTCTACTTCACGGTAAAATGCCCAAAGGTCTACTTCGTAAAAGATAAAGGGTATGTTCAGAAAGTCTGAAGGGTATGTGTCCATGAAAGAAAGGCTAAAGGGCACTTTCAAAAAGCCTGAAGGGTATGTTCAAAAAGTCTGAAGGGTATGTGCCCATGATAGAAAGGTCGAAGGGCACTTTAAAAAATTATGAAGGGTATGTTGAGAAAGTCTAAAGGGTATGTGCCCGTGATAGAAAGGCCAAAGGGCACTTTCAAAAAATCTGAAGGGTATGTTCAAAAAGTTTGAAGAGTATGTGCCTATGATAGAAAGGTTGAAGGGTACTTTTAAATAATTCAAAGGGTATGTTCTAAAATTTTAAAGGGTATGTGTTCATGATAGAAAGGTCAAAGGGTGTAGACACCTAAAACTGGCCACTGATAACCTTCAACCAAGTTTTTGACTAATTTCTATCAAAATGCATAATTTGGCTGTAAAACATTAAAACACATTAAAATCTTTAAAATTATCGTAATTAAGTTCTCATTTTAGCCAGAGTATCATTAAATGAGCTAATGCAATTTATGAATCAGCTAGCTTTGATCAGATCATTACGAGTCAAAATGACATTTTCACACCTAAGTGTTTTGGATGCTCTTTTCTACCAAATTTATTGTACGAGACACGTGCCTTTGTTATTTTGTGTTAGAAACATCCTAAATGGGATAATAGATCTAACACATCTAAAATCACATCGTAATTCCAATCCAATCAAATTTTGAGCTAATAATATGACATTCTAACCAATTTGATTAATTTATGCACCAATTGCCAAGATTTGCATCAAAGTTGACTAATCATGTTTAAGGATAATTAATCTAAATCAAGAGCCTAATTAATAATTCCATGGAACTTGTTGAATATTTATTTTTTAAATTGATATTGAATATCTACATCATCAAATGACATCATTTCTTGGAAAGACATCCCTAGGCCATAAATGCATAAAATATTAGGATTAAGCCCTTCCATGCCTCATCAATATCTTCCATACCTCTTCAATGTCTCTCTATCCCAAATATTTATGAAGGCATTTATTTATTTTTGCCTTAAAAATTGAATATATTCTTTGCCACACATCTTCATCCTGAGATGGATGGTTCAAGTTCATTCTGCGCATTTTTTAAAATCTATAAATAGGAGGTCTTACTTATTAAATTTTAAGCTATTTCAAGCCAAAATTACCATGCCCAAATAGCTTCAAACTACATCTTGATATAGTTTTATTATGCCCAAATATTGAGCCAAATCCATCATAAGCCAAAGGTGCCAAGAGGAGATGAAGGTAACCACACTCCATTGACGAAGATCTCTTGAAGCACATGCCGAGCAAACCAACGAAGGAGCCTTTTGGAGCAATCAAGGATTTGGTAAGAAATTTGTGTTTTGTGTTCATATTTCTCATTTTTTTTCATTTTTAATTATGTTTTCAAATGATTTTTCCTCATTAAGCTCCCCTAGTGTTTAGGCCTCGAGATGTTATGTTAGTTAGTGTGTTCTTCCATTTTGTTCTCATACAGTTCATCTATTACCATTGAAATTATAGGCATACAAGACCTTTTCATTATTTGAAAAGATGTTACTATGATTTATCTTGCAACACCTTCCCAAACAAGGGCAAACTGTAGACACCTAAAACTGGTCATCGATAACCTTCAACGAGGGTTTTAACCAATTTCTATCAAAATGCACAATTTAGCTTTAAAACACTAAAATGTGTTAAAAGCTTAAAACTTAATATATTCAAGTGTTATTTTTTTCCAATTTATCCCTAAATAGGGCAATGCATTTTATGAGATAGCCAATTTTGATCAAATAATTTTGAGTCAAAATGACATTTTCGCACCTGAGTGCTTTGAATTGCTCTTTTCTACCAAATTTATTGCATGAAACATGTGTCTTTGTTATTTTGTGTTGGAAACATCCTAAATGAGATAATGGATCCAACACATAACATCATATCTAAATTCTAATCCAGTCAAATTTTGAGTTAATAATACGACATTTTGATTAGTTTGATTAATTTGTGCACTAATTGCCAAGATTTGCACCAAATTTGATAAATCATGCTTAAAGCTCTTTTAAGCCATAGTTACCATGCCCAAATAGCTTCAAACCACATCTTTATGTAGTGTTATTATGCCCAAATATTTATCCAAAGCCTTCACAAGCCAAAGGTGCCAAGAGAAGATAAAGGTAGCCACACTCCATTGATGAAGATCTCTTGAAGCACAAACCGAGCAAGCCAATGAAGGAGCCTTTTAGAGAAATAAAGGATTTGGTAATAAATTTATGTTTTGTGTTCATATTTCTCATTTCTAGTTGTGTTTTCAAATGGTTTTTCCTCAGTACGCACCCCTTAGTGTCTAGGCCTAGAGATGTTATGCTATCTAGTGTGTTTCTTTCATTTTATTATCATTTTGGAATTAACGTGATACTAACCATCCTCTCTTGAGTCAAATTCCTAGAACACAAAGGGTAATTTTAAAAAAATTGAAGGCTATGTTCCCTTGGGGTCATTTTTTTGATAAAACTATATCAACAAGATTATTGTGGGGATTTATTTCAAGGTTTTTGCATTGAACAAAATGTTTGATGACAAAAAGTTTGAAGGGTCATTTTGAAAAGCAAAGTGTCCAAGACAAAATTCCTAAAGGATAAGTTTTAGAGGGAAAAGGTCTAGGATAAAAGTCCCGAAGGGTCGGTGAAAAAAGGTCGAAGGGAAATCTTGTTGAGCCAAAATGGCCGCAACAAAAAGGTCGAAGGATAGGTTAGTTTAGTAAAAAGGCCAGGGATAAAAGTCCTGAAGGGTAGTTTCAAAGGGCAAAGTTCATGTGATAGAAAGACTGATGGGTAAGTTCAAAAAAGTCTGATGGATAAGTCTATTTTGAAGGGTATGCTTTAGAGGGCAAAAGGGCATGGGATAAAAATCCTGAAGAAGAAGTTTGTAAGGAAAAGGGCTCGAGACAAAAGTCCTAAAAGATCATTTTTTTAAATCCCAAAGGGTAACTGTATTAGGTCTAAAGGGTCTACTTCTTGGAAAAAATGCTTGTGGCAATTAATGTGAAGGGTATACTTTGTAGTGTAAATATTCATGACAAAAAGCCCAAAGGATAGGTTGCACAAAGCCTGAAGGGTAGGTTTAAAAGGGTCGAAGGGAAATTTTATTGGTGAAACTATATCAACAAGATTGTTGTGGGGAAAATGTATTAGGCAAATTATCTGAAGACCAAATTCTGTCAGGGAAAATGTCTGTAACAAATATATCAAAGACCCAATTCTATTGAAGAAAGTGTCTGAAACAAATATGTCAAAACAAAAAAAATCATGGCAAAAACACCACAACAATAATTATGATAAAGCTCAATCCAAAACAATAAGTCTAAAAGAGCTCAGTAGCTTCGAATAAGATAATGGATGAAATACCTGACAAAGTAAAATTGCATAACTCTGATAAAGATAAATTTGATAACATAAGCCCAATAGAATAAGCTCCATAGAAAATTTTAATCTATGAACACAATATCAATGAAATTTTAATAAAGTATGATAGGCTAATAGTCAATCTTTTCCCAATATTTGCACAAAAATATGGAAGAGAGGCTCAAAGTCAAGACCATGATCTGAAAAAAGTGGGTCCCCAGTTTCCTATGGAAAAAGGGGATGTTGGGTACAACAGGTGCTAATTAACCATTACAATTCAAATTATGATGATTGTGTGGATGCCATTGACGTTCATTTAGATGTCAATGACGATCGTGTAGATGTCAAAATAAAGCTAGGAAATTAAACCACTGGGGTTTAAATAATGACAAGCGTGTGGATGTCAATGATGATCACATGGACGTCAATGACAATTGTGCAGATGTCAAAATTAAGATTGGTAATTAAACCATTGGGGTTTAAATTCTAATGTTCACATGGATGTTAATGACAGTTGCACAAACATCCTTGATAGGCACGTGGACATCAAAATAAATATCAAGAAATTAACCATTGGAGTCCAAATTTGATGGTCATGTGGATATCATTGACAGTCATGTAGGCATCAAATGATGGTTGTACGAATGTCAAATTTGAGCCTCATAAAATAGATGTTGGCATTTAAATGAAGGTAAAATCAATTATCAGTGTGTAATTGTGCATCAAGATCAATAGAACGAGAGCATGGATGATCATGGATGTTTTTGTTGATGTATGTGCAGTACTAAGTTGTTTTCTATAGTTTTCAAGTATCGTTAAATGAAAATTTTATTTTGTTCAAGGTTTGTATTATTTCTATATAGCTTAGTGCACCTCTTATTGTCATGTGTTAATGAAAACTACTTCTATTTTGCCAGACGAATGATGAAGATCTCAACGATATGTATCATTAATATATTTGTGGACATCGAAAACTAATAGTTCATTATAATCACAAATTTCTCTATAAAATTATTTCAATTATTAATATCATTTTAAAAATACATTGTCTTTTGGCAAAACAACATTATGTAAAGTAAAAGATTGTAAATTCATACTTGTATCTCATTGTAAACACATGATTGTTGTGACCATCTCATTTTTCATAGAAAAACTATTACAAAATAATAATGTAATATTTTTTTTAGATATATAAATTCTAATAATATTTAGTATAGTTATATTATTTTAGTATTGTAAGATATTGTAATAGATTTTATATATTGTTATATCATATTGATTTGTTATTAATATCTTATTATATTATTAATGTATTTTATTATTGTCATACTATTATGTTATATGTTATTATTTTAATATTATATTAATAACTTTCAGGATTTATTTTTTTTCACATTGAGACATAAATAATTATTAGTTCCTTCTAAAATGGTTATTCATAGGTGCCCTTTTCGCATAAAACACATGTAAAGCCTATTGGATGGACATCATATTGTTTTAAATATTATTGTTGATAATATTATTCTAGAATAGAAAAAATTGGACATATTATTATAAGATGTTATATTATATTATATTATATATTGTTATATTGTATTAATATCATAATATTATATTATTTTTTTATTGTAATATATATTAATATTTATGATATCTTTAAAATTAAATATTTAATAATATTATTATACTATAATGACATGATATAGTTTATTTTAATATGTAATATACTATATTGTAATATGTAAATGTAAATTACAATATTGAGGTAAATTATTTTAATTTATAATATACTATTAATATTAATAATACTATTGAAATATAATTGTTTGTTATCATTATATAAATAAAAATGTGAAGTACAATAATAAGATAGATTGTCGTAACATTGTAATTAATAATACAATATATAATATTATTAGATAATTCATCAAATGACAAAAGACTTAAACTATCGAATAGTATTGATAACAAATTAAAAGTAAACTATAAATTATAAAAAACAATGCCTTTGACTCAAAAAATAATTTTATTGATCAATTATTAAATATAATTATTAAAACATAAAAAAATATGTATCAAAAAATACTTTAAAAATGGCTACTGACTATTTAAAATAGCAAAAGATCTATGGCTCATGTTCATTTGTACTAAAGTAAATGAATGGTGTGAGAAAGGTTAATACGTCAATGGAGCTCAAAATAAGTGTGAGGCTAACAAATGTCCTAATTGGATAGGTCCAAAGACAAATTCTTTCAGAGAAAGTGTTTCAGACAAAGTGTCAAGGACAAATTCTTTTGTAGAAAATGTCTGTGACAAAGGTCTTTGCAAAAATATTGAAGACAATGTGTTTGCCAAAAATATCAAAACAAAAAGCTCAAATTAATGTTCGTGACAAAAAGTCTGAAGAATAGAAAGTTTCAAACAAAATATCCGTAACAAAAGTTTTGATAAACACAAATTGTTTAGGGAAATTATATTAGAGGTACAATCACTGAGAGGGAGGGTGAATTAGTGAGCCCAGATATTTCAATTTCAATTGCAGTCCTTTAAACTATTAACCAATCAACATATATCAATTTGATCAAAAATCATCAACAAGAGAGCTCATACATTCAATGCATACACAAGATCAAACACATAACACATAGTTCATGTGGAAAACCCTCATGATGAATAAAACCCACTCTCAATCCTGAAACACAAATGGACTCCTATCTTATAATAAATTACAAACAAGAGATTGATCAACTCCTTTAGACCAGCAAACCTTGATCATATCTTCCTGACCAAAGGTATTTAGTGAAACACTTGTTTCAAAAAAAGCAACTACCCCTAAGGAAGACCAAGTCCTTACCCTCGTTTGAATACTTCCACTTTAGAAATGATGTCTTTATTACCTGATTATGGATCTCTATTTTCTAACCTCTGCACAAACACTCTTTATCTCAAATAGGCCTCTCACATAGGCATGTCACAAACTCTTTCCTTCTTCACTCAAACTATCTTCATATGTACACTCGAACCTATTTGCATATCCTCAAATTAAAATATCAATATCTTGATAGCAGGAACATAAGATACAAGTCATACACATAATCAAAAAACTATTTTACTTATTAACTCAACCAATAGGCACACTACCTATCCTTCACTTCATAATTCTCACATGCACCTTGCACTAGTCTCTCTCTTATACAAGTCTCACTCACAAGCCTAGAAACTATCTCATTTGGTTTCATAATTTATAGAGAAATCATGAATTATAAAGTCCACAATAATCTTTATCATCCACAATACATGCCTTCACCCTTAAGGTGTCTCGCATGGGTCACACTTAAGTATAAACCACTTTTAAATAGGCCTAAGTCACTTTTAGGTCATATGGAGACCCATTCAGCTCTTTGACACTTCTCCAAGAAAATTAAAACATAGGAACACTTTCCAAATGCATAGGCTCATTCAACATGATCTATATATCCTCATTAAATTCTAACAACCATCACAGTACCTACTTGCTTAAGCACAATTTGCTCAAATAACTCTCTGTACATAGTCATTATGAGTGAACACATGGTCACCTTCTAAGACTTTGTTCATAGTGCATGCAATTGGTAAAACCTTCATAATACACACATAGCATCCTCATAGAGTCTAAAAGATTCCCCAATGTCTAATTCATCAAGAGATATCGAAAAATTATCAAAACAAGCCTAATTACCCTTCTTGGGTTACTTGAAGAATAAACACAAAACCACAGTCAACTTTAAATCTCAATATCTTTGTCTGCACACACTTTCAAATCTTTAAATCAGGTTCATTAGATGTACCATGGATTCCTCTTCATATTTTATTTTTATAGCATGAACAAATTTATCTTTTATTGAAATATATGGTCTAAAACCCACATACTTGTTTTTCCCTTTGTAGACTTCAAATATTCAAATGGCAGCAATCACAGTTAAACCTTGAACACAATGCTCACATCTCATATCCTCTCAGCTCAAATTAAAACATGTACCATCAATTTTTTTCAATATTTAACACATAGGCACTAATGCTCAAATGTTAAACATCAATTACTTTGACCTCATCTCATACAATCTTGCAATGTTGACTTATCACGCACAATTGATCTCTATGGATCAACCAGGGCTTTAATTAGTAATGCTCACCATTATATCAATTTATATGAACACCCACTCATCATTATATCCTTATCTTGTACTTTTTCTCAATCATTAAATCTCAATCACTTTTTACCATCTTGATCAATACGCACCATTAGATCATGATCTATATGATCTCTCGCACACTGTTGGATCTTCATTTAACCCTGATCTTTAACTTTGCTAAATAGATATGACATTAACCCATTTGAATCTATGTGCATCATCGGATTTGGAATTATGAACTCTCATGAATTGTTGGATCTCCACTAGATTCAGATCTTTAACATCATGTAAATTGACTAAGTATGGGGACCAACTGCAATATGCCTAGAAAGCATATGATCTCAATAACTTCTATGCTTAGACACATGATCTCAAATTTGGACCATGTGATCTATTCATATAAGAGAATCCATCCATATAAAAAATTGATCTTGGAACATTTATGTGTGTGAGATATATTTCCATTAAAATGCCTTCTCAAAAACTTCTATCACAGAGCCGACTATGCTTAGAGCTTGTCTAGGAGACCAAATTTGAACATACATATCTTTTGACGCGCTTTAGTGCATGATCTAAAATTTAGTGAAAATAAACTAAGATCAAAATTGAACAATCCCATATGATCATTTTTTCTTAAAATGTCCACATGTGTGAGATATGTCATCATCAAAATGTTTACTCAGCTCTTCTTTAGCACTTTGCAAATTTGGCCAAGTATGAGAAAACATTGTCAAAAACCTTGGGAGCCCAACTTTACACCCTCATATCTTTGACCAGACTTAGACGCATGACTTGAGTTCTAGCACATCACAATTAGGAACTAATATGATCACAACCATATGACCAACTCCCCTTGACTCATCCACATGTGTCAATTATGATATCATCAAACTGCCTACTAAATTTTTTGCCACTAGACCCAAACTGTCTAGATGAAAACTATGGTCTACCAAATGAATCCCACTTGTGCATAAAAGCTCTCCAATCATAAAAAAACTCTTATAAGACCCATTTCAAATGCTTAATACTCGATACTCATCCCTGACCATCTCTAACCATGTCAAATTTGAAGATCAACCAAGCCAACTTCAAGCACACTAGGACAAACACATTGCACACTTTGTCATTATTACTTAGGCTATCAAATAAATTCATCTACTTACTAAGACACCCTCATGATATCACCATGACATCATTGACAAATCTACCACAAATTCCTTCGAGGAAATTGACTTAAACTATCGAATAGTATTGATAACAAATTAAAAGTAAACTATAAATTATTAAAAAAATGCTTTTGACTCAAAATAATTTTATTGACCAATTATTAAATATAATTATTAAAACATCAAAAATATGTATCAAAAAATACTTTAAAAATTAATACTGACTATTAAAAATGGAAAAATATTTATGGATCACATTCATTTGTACTGAAGCAGATGAATGATGTAAGAAAGGTCAATAGGTCAATGGAGCTCAAAATAAGTACGAGGCTTACAAGTGTCCTAACTTGATAGGTTTGAAGACAAATTCTTTCAGAGAAAGTGTTTTGGATGAAGTGTCAAGGATGAATTCTTTCAGAGAAAGTGTATCATAGAAAATATCTATGGCAAAGGTCTTTGTAAAAATCCCAAATAAAATGTCTTTGCCAAAAATCTCGAAACAAAAAGCCCGAAGTAATTTTCACGATAAAAAGTTTGAAGACCTAAAACTTTCAGACAAAATATCTGAAACAAAAGTCTGATAAAGACAAATTGTTTGGGTAAATTTCTTTAGGTAAATTATTCTGACGTAAAATGTCTGATAGAATGTTTTTAGGGAAAATACTTGATGCAAAATGTCTGAAGAATTGTTTGTTGTAGGAAAATCATTCGAACAAGTTCCAAGGTTTGGAGACATTCAAATGACCATCAAGTTTGAACCTTAGAAAGTAACTATTTGGATTTGAAAATATTTAGATGTGCATGTAGATGTTAATGACATTTGGGCAGATGTCAAATTTGGGGCTCATGAAATAGCTATTTGCATTCAAAAATTATCAAAGGGTCCTTGACTGAACGTCAAGCTAAAAAGTGTCCAAATCTCAGGAACCTAGATCAAATCTAATGGTGAGCAAGTAAAGATAGGTCGATGGGTCTAGGTAGATATAACAGAGCATATTTAATAATGGATTTAGGATTGATGGTGATCTCAAAGTAAAATTGTCTAAGGATCTGTAGGATGAATGCCTGAATGCCAAGCATCAAGATCTAAGGTGCCTATACATAGATCTAATGGTACACATTGATTGATAGTGATAGTGGGCTCAAGTTGATCAATGGTGTGTGTTTAATTTCATAACAAAGATCTAACAGTGTGGATTAAAGGTATAAAATTCAAGGGAGTCTGATTAAACGTAAGGCCACCACATGGCACAAGCATAGAAGTAGATAGACTGATTGTAAGATCCCGACATGTTAAGGCATAAATATGATAGTTAGATTAGTTGGCTAGAGAAAACAAGATCATGGATCTGTTAGATGCATAAGTGTGATATTTCTATTGTTACAGAGTCTTAGTGGCATAGAGGAGGTCAAATAGATTGATGCAGCCATTCATGATTGCATGTAGCAATAATCTCAAGTTGCATGATCTTTCTCCAGTTTTTCACATTAGACAGAGTCCTAGTGGCATTAATATTTGGGTTTTAGGTGAGCACTATAACAAATAATTAGAGGAGCTAACCTCGTTAAAAAATCCTAGAGGTTTGACATAGTATTCAGGAGTCATATTGAATGCATTTTGCACAGTTTATATATTTTATCTATGACAAAGTATGCACTTTTTTATTTTCTTTGTTGTTTACTCAATAGAGTAAAAATTGCATTTTTTTATTGTTGTAGAAACAAATATTTGCATAAGTCAACTAAAATAGTTAATTTTTCTAATTTTTATACATGTATTGATATAATATAGTGAACAGAGATCTTATTTCTAGATTTTAGCATAAAAATAAATAATTTCGTAATTCAAGGGATTGCTCTTTGTGCTTTCTAATATAGAAACTATATTTGTTGTTCATTTTCAATTGTGAAAACAAGAGGACCTAAACACTCACCTTCTAAGCATTTCCATAGTAGGATGGTTGATTCAACTCACATAGTATTCAAGAGTCATATTAAACACATTTTGTGCATAGTCTATTTATTTTATCTATGACAAAGTATGCACTTTTTCATTTTCTTTGTTATATACTTAGCAAAGTAAAAATTGCATTTTTTTATTGTTATACCAATGAACATTTGCATAAGTTAACTAAAATAGCTAATTTTTCTAATTTCTATACATATATTGACATACTTTACTAAGAGAGATCAAATTTGTAGATTTTAGCATAAAAATAATTAATTTCGCAATTCAAAAGATTTTTTTTTATGCTTTTTGATATAGATAATGTACATTTTATTTGTTTTCAATTGTGCAAAACAAGAGGACCTGAACACTCACCTTCTAATCTAGAGTGCAAGTTAAGTCTCCAATTTAATCATTTATCAAAATTAAAGCATAAAGCATTGATTGTTTATTGGTTTCATTGAAAGGATAAGAGTTGAGAAATTGAATTTTCTGAATAAGTATAACCAAAATTTATATTTGAAGAGTGAATTGAAAGTAAAAAAATAAATTATATTACATTATGATATTTGTCCACATCAGGATGGCTTATTCAATTCACATAGTATTTAAGAGTCATATTGAACATATTTTGCACATAGTCTATTTATTTTATCTATGACAAAGTATGCACTTTTTCATTTTCTTTGTTATATACTCAGCAAAGTAAAAATCACATTTTTTCATTGTTATAGCAATAAACATTTTCATAAGTTAACTGAAATAGCTATTTTTTCTAATTTATATACATGAATTGACATACTTTAGTGAAAGAAATCTAATTTCTAGATTTTAGCATAAAATAAATAATTCCGCAATTCAGGAAATTGTTCTTTGTAGTTTCTAATATAGATAATGTACATTTTTTTCATTTTAAATTATACAAAACAAGAGGATCTAAACACTCACCTCATGAGCCAGGTTGCAAGTTAAGTCTCCAACTTAAGTATTTATTGAAACTAAAACATAAAGCATTTACTATTTATTGGTTTCATTGAAAGGATAAGAGTTGGAAAATTGAATTTTCTAAACAAGCATAACCAAAAATTGTATTTGAAAAGTAAATTAAAAATGAAGAAAGAAAGTATATTACATTTTGTTATTTGTCCACAGTAGGATGGTTGATTCAACTCACATAGTGTTCAGGAGTCATATTGATCGCATTTTGCATATAGTCTATTTATTTTATCTATGACAAAGTATGCCCTTTTTCATTTTCTTTGTTATATAGTCAACAAAGTAAAAATTGCATTTTTTATTGTTATAGCAACAAACATTTACATAAGTTAATTGAAATAGCTAATTTTTTTAATTTTTATACATATATTGACATACTTTAGTGAAAGAGATCTAATTTTCTAGATTTTAGCATAAAAATAAATAATTCTATAGTTCAGGAGATTATTCTTTGTACTTTCTAATATAGGCAATGTACATTTTATTTGTTTTCAATTATGCAAATGTTTGTGGAAATATTCAAAAATAGTTAAAATCAAGTTATAAGTTACAAGCAAGATAATTTTCATTAAATACAGTTTTCTATGCAAAATTTTGTATTAGTTTATGAAATATACTGATTTCATTTTTTCTCTATTTGCATTTTGTTTTTTTTGCATATGCAAATTACTTATTGCAGTGTTGCCTTCAAAATTTCCATGGTGGACCCTATAAAACATGGTGATAATTAATAGTGACTAAAAACTATGTAATAATTTTCCACTATACCATGTCATAGTCAAAGTAGTAAATCATGATACTATGTTGTTTCTAAACACCATTTTTTGTCAATATATAAAACAATTAGGATTTTTCTAATGTTATAATCATTTGATTTTTAATTAGATCAATATACAGAGTTATACATACCTATTCTCAGAAATATGGGGGACCATGGTGTGGCTTGATGATGCATGACTGCTAGCATGTGAAAGTAAGTAGCCTATTGTAGTTTGATTTTTTTAGTATCACTATTTGGAAAAGTTAAAATATAAATTTATTCAAATGTGTAGATTTTATATAATTAATTGGTTTTATTTGAAAAATATTGTGTTCTAAACAATTTGTGTACCTTCTACTTCAATTGATATAGTGATGTGCTTAATGACATTGTTCTTGTCCACTGTGAAACTACCTTGCATTGTCAATTTTGATAAAATCTCAGCTATACTTTCTTTGTCAGCCATGTATTTAACATGTGTGATTTGTCTAATTGAAGGGAGAAATTAATCAATGACATTATCTCTAGAAATGCACTGGATGTTGGTAGTCTTGGTAGTCTTTATATTGCAAAGAAGCTGGTGGGAATAGAAATATTCACATTCACTTGTGCAATTATTATAATATGTTTTTGTTGCATGAGCAGGCCTAAAGCATTCTATTACAAGATTGTAGATTTTGCATATAGGCTCAAAGGGGATAGAATATGTCTAGGCAATTGTCAAAGTACCATGTACCTTTTTTTGAAATGAAAAAGGACAAAATGTTATGTTAGTTTTATTTTGAAGTGGAATAAGAAAGTAGACAAATTCACATTTGGCATTTAACTCAATAGGTGTATCTACTAACATTTTTAAGCATAATAGATATTTTTTGGCATGTACATAGGTGATGAATGTTGATTGGGTGCTATGCAAGTTCATATCTTTTAGATCAACTCATTTTTCAAGGTTCTTGAAAAGATAAATTGCAGGTTCCTTTCTTCATATCTTGTTTTTAATTTCATTGTATTCATCTTCTAGTGTATGGAAGAGGTAGACCTAAAAATTATCAATGGAAATAGAGAATTAGTGATTTGATACTAACATGTAATAAATTTGCTTAGCATAACATGATTGCAATAAATGTAATTAAATTTATTTTGGCTCTGTCACTTTGCAAGTTTCCATCTGTTATTTCCACAATAAACTAATTGTCAACTTTTGTTGCAGATGTATAAAGAGCTGCTATAGTGCCAGTTGCATAGTAGTCCACAGTGTCCACAAATTGTTAAATTATTGAATTGGGGATGAACATATGCTTTGGACAAACTAGATCTATGAGTTCTATCATAGTAGTCTTATTTGTTATTAAAATAAACTCACAGTCACCATGATCATAAGTACTTTTTGGAGTTATAGAAAAGTTTGTAATACATATCCCTTTATACAGTAAGAGTTTTTATTCATGGATTTGGATTAGCGAATATAACATATTTAGGGTTATTGTCATCTCTCCTTTATTGTCTATTAAATCAACTCACAAAAGTTCTCTTATTTTTTTATTATCAAGTATTGTTTTATATGTCACAAGGACATCACCTTCAAAGATTTTTTCACATTTATGGTTATTGATATCGTCAATTGTGACTTGCATATGGCTTGAGTTTATCACTCTACATTTTTTTAATAGTTACTGTAATTTTCTAGATAATAATAGAATTTAAGAAATATAAAATCTGTAACTACATACCTTTTGGCTTGTCCTTGTGATTCTGTTTCTATATGTTCCATTTCAATTTTTTTCTCCATTTGTGCTAACCTAAATGACTAATTAAAAAAATTAGCAATAAATTTAATTTTCTTCTAGCAATGCAGTTGTATATTTGGATTTACAAAATGCATATAATAAAAATAAAAATTGAAATTGATTTTGGAAAAAAATGTATTGCATACCTTTTATTTTGATATCTACTTTTCAATTTGGTTGTATTCATTTTACATTTATCATATTTTAAATTTGATTTGTAAAATAGAATCATATAATTCTTTGCTTATTTTGCGATATGAAAGGCAAGTAAAATTGCATTGTGGTCAATCCAATATGCATGGAAGAGATTGGAGTCTAATTTTCTTCAATCAATATTTATCTAGCAATGGTCTATGATTGTTCCTACGTTTGTAGTTGGTGTATTTTCTATAAGAAACAAATTATGGTTTGTTATACATTGCCATAGTTGGCGTTGGAAAATTTTGTTTTGCATCATGTCAATATTGAAGTCACCAATTAAAATGATATTCATATTATCATTTGTAGTTGAAGTAGCGTTTTCTATTAATATTAACAGATCTGTAAGGGGAGATTTTGGTGCTAAGTATATATTTGATATATGTATGTATATGTTTGAATAATTGATGTCAATTATAATTATTTCTAAATTTGGCATATTAAATGTTTTAATGGTTTGCTTGGAAATTATTTTTTTACAACATGTCATGATATCGTGAATATTCATTGTAGCAAAGAAATCAAATTTGTCTATTAGCATTCTTTTATTTCACACTGTATTTTTTAGAGTTTCTTGTAAGCATAATACATGCACAGCCATGAGTTGATTATCATGTGTTATGTTTTCTAAGTACAATTATAAGCTACTTGTATTCAAAGAAAATATAGTGAAAAATTTATGAGAGTTTGTATCTAAAGTCACATATGAATTGCCATCATGTAAATTGTTGAAGTCTTTGCATTTCTCCTTGTACTTCATCAGATACTAACCAAAAAAAAATCTAATCTATTCATAAGGTATAAATGTTTCATTTTTTTACTTGAGATAGTGCAGTGTAAACAAGGCCATGGTAGTTCACTTGGTGAGGGTCAAAAACTAGAGCATTCATTGTTAATCCTTATGATCTATGGATTGTTCTTGCACATGTTCTTTGAATAGGAAATTATTCTCGCATAAGTATTTTTGTATTTATGCTTATTTTTTTCTGCAATTCTTGATATAAGAGTCCATTGTTTTTTAATGTGTTCAGTGTCAAAGTGTTTCATTGTTTGTCTTCGAAATTTTCCAACATTTAAATCATAGAATTCTACCCATATAATATTACTAATATCTTTTGTGTAAAATTTGAAAATGCCATCTGCACCATTGACTAAGCCATTAACTATATTATAATTTATGCCAATTAATTCTACTAGAATTTATTTTTTAAGGATTATTTTATTTGGCAATATGGGTTTTTTACTATCTACAAATTCTTTATCAATTTCATTGGGTTGGATATGGTCAATTGCATTTAGCACATATGTTTCTCCTTGAAAAATAGTAACCATTTTCTCATTGTGAAGTTGAACATCTTTGTTTCTATGAAACAAATATGGAAATGTTTGATCAAGTGGAGAAGGTCTATAGCAATGTTCATTTAAGTATTTGATATCATTTTCTGTTTGCTTGTATGTTCTTATACGATTTAAGATTGAAATAAATTTGTCATCTCATTGTCTCATAACTTCTTTTAGTTCAAAGTATTTGACATTGTTGGTCCAAAATGCATATGGTATTATTTCACCATGCACTTTTGGATTTTTAAATATCCAATTGCTGTAGATGGGTTGCGTTTAGTATAAGTCACCACAAAAAATTATGATTATATTTTCAAAAGGAATTGTAGGTGTATGCATAATTTGACGAAACCTCTTGTCTATGTTATAAAGCATATGGTTCCTATTACAGATACTCATCAATAAGTATTATGCACAATTATTCATATTTTTTAGTCAATGTATCTAAAGTATTTAAATCCAATGGAAGCATTGTAGAAATTATGTGGGGTAATTGGAAAATAGAGTGAGCAATTTGCATTGTATGTAACTTTGCTAGTAAATGCAACATTAATATTTTTTGGTTTAAGAGGATCACTATCAAGTTGTTTATTGTAAAAGCAACATATTACTTGGTATATCACTTTAGTTTCATATGTTTTTCCTATTCCCACTCCACTTATTAAGAAAAAATACAATGGCTCATTTGGAGATAATATTTCCCTCGTTATGATATCTTTTACAATATGTTGTTGATGATGATTTGACTATTTTTGTGACTTGAAATAGTCTTCTTTGCCTATGAAAAATGGTTTTTTGCTTATTTCAAGTGTGTTTCTTCTTTTGGTATCTATTGTTGTTTTATTTTTGATATACTTTATGTCGGCATTGATATCATATTTTTCAATTGTCATAAAGCATTTTTCAAGTTCATTTTCATTGTCGATGTCAAATATTGTATTTTGTTTTCTTTGGAGATTCATAATGGTAGTGTCAATTTTCCCCCACTTTAATTGTAATTTTGCATTGAAATTGCACTCCATATTTTCTATGTTTTCTTTATGCATAGCATAAGCCAAGGACCACCTTTGAAAATTTTCTTTCAATGACTCTTCAGTTTCTTGATATGGTATAAATAACATAATTTTTTCTCTATAATAGTTTTTAAGATCAATATGTTTATTATATCTAACATAGCATATTATTTGTGTTTCTTTCATCTTTTTATATTTTTAGATGTTCACATATAGTATGTTATGTATTCTGCTAGGCATATATGCTCCAAAGATTCAGGTTTTCATTGTATTTTTTAGTGATAAAAAGCACACATTGTGTTTTTAGAATCATCATGTTCTTGTGCTAATATTTTTGGGATTTTTAAAATGCATGTTCTATTTGACAATGGCGATGTGTTTATAAACACTATTTTTCTTGAAGCATAACGAAGTGGTAAAGATAGGACAATGTGTATATCCTGATGACTAGACATTTGTTGATAATTAAGGAGAGTATTACCAAGCTTTCGTATGAATTTGACTTTGTTTTCATTTATTTTTTATAGTTCATCATGTACTTTACAAAAATCACCTATCAATGTTTGATCTAGCTTAATCATGTATGATGTGCAATATGTTGCTACAAAATATCCATCAAGAATAAATTATGTATCTATGTTTGCATACCAAAGGTTAGGAACATGAATTGAAAAATCATTTATCCACATGTCCATTGGTTCTCTTTTTAACATTATAATAGGATAGGCAATTAGTGATTGCAATAATGTCAAATATCTCTCCTTAGTCAAATTCTCGTTTGTTAAAAACATTTCAAATATTACGCTTTTGTCATATTTTCTATTTTGAAGCTCTTTCAAAAGAGATTTGGCATAATTTTTAGTTTCATCATCATTGTTTTATAAAAGTTGTAGTATAATTATCATATCCATTGGAGGTAACGGAAAATTGAATCTATAGTATTATTTCTTGTATTTTTACGAGTGTGTGTATGGTGATGTGTTTGCATTTTTGTTAAATTATCATGAAGCAGTAGTGAATTACAAGACACATACTTGTCAATAAATTTTTAAATCTCTACATTTTCACAATGGCCATATAGAGAGGCATCATGTATCCAAAACATAAAATGAACATGTTTGTTTCCTCTATTTTGGAATTCTGTGGCAAAGAAGTAGTCTCCAATTTGGTCAAATAATTGCTTATTTTACATCATCATTTTCTTGAATGCATTCACCCTATGATTGAAATAATGACTACAAATTATTAGGTTTCTTCTTATTATTTCATCAATATCATTTTCAAATATGTTTTCATTATGTTGTGGTGGCTTTTTTTTTTTTGTTATATTTGATAATGCTTTGCATAATGGCCTTTAAAATTGTTCACCACTTGTTAAAGTAACAAAAAAAAGTATGCGGTATTAATTGCCTTATGATTACAAAAGTATTTTTCTTTGTATTTTCCAAATAGTCAAGCGATATTCAAATATGTTTTAAAGATTTAAAAGATATTGGAGATTTTAACATTTTCTCTATGTTTGATTTGTTCTTAATATCTTTTGCATAAATTTGTTTCCCTTTCAATTCACCTTTTCGTATACATATCCATGAGCACCTACAAACTTGTATGATAATTTTAATTGCTTTGAAAAAAAGGTTTGTAATATGAGTTGCAATATCATTGTTTTCATGTAAAAGTTCTCATTTTTATATTTTTTGATATGAGAATGTTTTTGTAATATCATCAGATTGACTGTAACCATGATACAAAGTTGGGAAGTTCATTTCTTCTAAAAACTCAACCTAGAAAATACCTAATGGTTTTAAGCCTTCAGATGGTACAATTTTAGTAATTTTTATGTCTAAATATTTTATTGAATGTGCACTTTCAAATTCATGTATAATCGGTTTTGTGATTGGCTCTATGTCATTTTCAATTGCATTATTGTCAATGTCTTCTACATTTTCAATGTCCTTTGTTGATTGCCTAATTTCATTTTTAAGTGTGGCATACTAGTCTTTTTCAACTGTAACTCTTTATTTCATGTACAATGGCATTTTGCATAGTTTAGCCAATGCATCCATGACACATGTTGGCCTGATGTTCCCTCTTATATATACATTTTCATATTCTAATTTATGTTTTACTTTAACTGCAATTATTTGAACTTTGTTTATAGGTTTTCAAGGCAATGCCTTTTGAATACAATCAAAATCAATAGGCATATTTATAATTATTCTAAGAAATCTTAATTGTGCTCTTTTATATCCAAGTTGTCCTATTTGTGCAAAAGCAATGCACATAAAAACTAATCTTTCTTCTAGCGAGCTTAGTTTCTTAACTGCCTCTATTGTTTTATTTTTTCTTATTCGAAAAGGACAAGCAAACATAGGCATCTTTTCATTTTTGATTGAGTTTTTGCATTGTTTGCATAGTTGTTGTCCTATCTTCTTTTATTCAAATTCGAAATCAATAATAATTGAAGACCAAACATTAGTGATATCTTTTGCTAATGCTAACAATGTTTTTTTTTAAGTGTAAACATTCACAAACTGAACAAGCAATAATAGGTGTATCTTTAATCTATTGTGAGTAAATTTTGATTGCTTTTTCAAGTTTTTTCATTTTTTATTTGCATTGCGTGTTCATTATTTATTTTATCATGTATTTTTGTAAGCATTGTAATTATATATGTTTCTTTGTATCACATTTCAATGGTAGTTATTTTTCACTCACATGTTTTCCTTTCCTATTCCTATAACCGTTGGAACTTTATCACTGTCTATTTTATCAATGTTGTAATTATTTTGTTCTACAATATTTACCATTATTATTTTTTCATAAATTTGTTTTTTTAACAAATGCAATGTTTTTTGTCTTTTTTTCTAGGTATTTCTTTGTCTTCTTTTTTAATCATTGTTTCTTTTGTACATGGTGATATGATTGGGATACCAATCTCTTGTACACTTTTTTTAGGAGACATGTAATTGCATTTGTCTATTGCATTTAAATTTTGCAAGCATATTTCTTCATCTACTATATTCATAAGTGCATGAGACAAATTTATTAGAATCGATACCTGATGTCTTTTTCATAAAGGTTCATAATGAATATGCATTGTGTCTATTTCAAATGATATTATGTTGTATATTTCTTTTGGTTGTAAGCAATTTCTATATATGTCAATTAGTCTTGTGCTTCTTACTGACCAGTTTCAAATTCTAATTTGAAAAATATTTGAAAGCCATAACAAGCATAAATGGACACCCTCTATTTTTTATTTTCTATATGGCATTCCAATCATATTGATATATTATTTCCAATTTGAGATGTTTTTATTTTCATTTTTCGATAATTTTAATTGGCATAACTACAAGAAATGCATTGCATATTTCTCCATTGTGAAAACTGCATTGAAAAATGTTTGTGCCATATAGCATCTAAGAGATTAGACATCAAATTCATTTTTTGTTAATAAGCTTATTGCATTGAATACACTTTCGCCACAACTATTAGAAAATGATGATGCTAGATAAAGGCCATAATTTTTCATTTCACATGAAATAGCATCCCATTCATGTTAAATATTTGTAAATGTATTTGATAATTAAAATTGTTTAATTGTACTAGTTTTAGTATTTCAAAAATTTGTTCTTTTGCATAACAAAGGCTCATAGTGGCCACAGGTAGGATTGTTGTCATGGAATAATATTGAATATTTTGGTATAGATGACTCTCTTTTAAAGTGTAAATATTTTCTTTTCTATAGCAATGACCATAAGCAAATTGATATGTTCAACCATTTATATATCCATTAGATACAAAATGTTTCACCCCATAGGCTAATTTCAGTTACATTTGTATCATTCTTTGCAGAAAGCCACATTCTGCATAAATAGGTTTCTTTATCACATATTCCATGTAAATCATAAAGCACATCATAATGCATTTCATGTTTGTATGACTGTATTGCATCTACATTTTTATTATTTAAGCATACTATGAAATAATCAATCATTCCATTTCATAATTCCTTTGATGTGTAACAAAAATTTAGTAAAACTTAAATTATATCAAAACTACAGTCACCTACATTGTATTTAAATGAATTAATTTAGAAAAGGTAACCATCTTTTAGTGCATCATCAATGTTTGAAAATAACACCTTCATATTTTGTTTATATGTTTCAACATCTATTAACATTTCATTTGATCTAGTTTTTGGTTTCTCTTTTTTGGTTCTCATGGTTTCCCTATTGCATAAAAGTGTAATTGCATTAGCAATGACAAAGATGGCATTTTCATTTGACAAATATTGATATTTTAATCCATTAACAGCTGAATCTAAATTCAATCTTTGTCTACAATTAATTGAATTCTATATAAAGTTTTTTATGTAGAAATAAATCATTCGCTCTAATTGAATCAATCTAGATAGCTAAAAAGAAAATTAAAAAACTCCAATACCTCAGCAGAAAGGTGATTTTAATTATTCTAAATAAACTCGAATCAAAAAAAAATACAAGTACCTTTTCAAATAAGTAAATAATGAAGGCAATCACAAAAGAAGCTAAATTTCAAAAAAAAAAATTAATAAGTAAATTTTCTACAAAACAATTTATAACATTTGATTTTTTTTTCAAATGTATTTGTTCCAAATACTTTCAAAAATAAATGCAAGTATCTTTTTAACTACATCAATTGAGAAGGTAAATATAGTATCCGCAATATATAAGTCACTTGGAACTTATTATTATTTTTTAAAAGACAACACATAATATGATATTCAATAAAGACTACACATGGTCGAAATGTATTTGTCAATTGATATAACAAGAAGTAAAAGTAGATAAGCAATAACAATAGTTAACAAGTACATGTTCATTATATATTTAATATATATATATATATATATATATATATATATATATATATATATATATATATATATTTGGATTGGCCACAACATAAACATTTATAATATGATAATTTATGTAACAGTAATTACTATTTGCAATAGGAAGAAAGAAATAGAAAACAACAAAAATTACTTTCATAGCTAAGGTAAACTCCAAAATGGAGAAATAATTTCTAATGTTATAAATGTTTATATATTACTGGTTCTGGCCAAACATGTAAATTTCCATGATGTCTTCAGCAATAATGATTTTAATCAAAAAATAACTTTAACTTTCTAAACTAATAATAATCCAAAGTAAACATCGATATCCTAAGATGCTTTAAGATGAAGTATTAGCACCCAACTTATAAAATACTTGGTTAATAACATAAGAGATCTTGCAAACAATGAAACCTTTGGAACGTATTGTTCAATTCAATTACTATTTTTTGACTCCTGAGTGTTGGTGCTTGGATTTGCACCAAGGTTATATGTCAGTGTGGGGTTCATCAGGCTTACATGGTATCAAGAGAAACACATAGCATTTGTTTTATTCACATAGCAATTTTAAGTACAACAAGCATTTTTCATGGAGGGACATTAGAAAAATGTTGGCTAGATTTGGCCCACATACAAAATTTTGTCTAGATGCAATCTAATGTTTTGGAGGTTAACCATAGAGTAGGGATTTGAGTAGAGTCTTACATTTAATGAAGCATCTGATGATAAAGAGAAGATCACAATGCTTGCAAAGATTTTGAAACACTTTAACCTAGCTTAAAGTGCATTTTGTTGATCTTTGATGAATATGTTTAATGGTGTTCAACCAATTTAAGTTCATAGGTGAGTTTTCACAAGCCTTAGAGAAGTCATCAGAGCTTATAGGATCAAGTAAAAGTTCCTATGAACAAGCCTAAAAGGACCGGGCCATCTTGCCTATCATGTAGAAATAAATAAATTGGTCCACTTATGTATTTCATAAGTATCATTAGGACACCTCACGGACCCAAAGAATCATATGGAATAAATTCCCTTAGTGTCAAGATCATCTAGTGCAAATTGGGTGCCCTCATGAGTTTCCCACTTCTAGATATAGGCTTTCAAATTTCATTTAAGATAGTAAGATGTTCACGTGAACATCAAAATTAGGCCACAACAAAAAACCATTGAAGTTCAAATTTTTATGGTGGTATGGACATCAATTACAGTCATATAAACATCATTGACATTCATGCAGACATCAAAATTCAGCTCGATAATTAAACCACTATAGTTTAAATTATGACGTTCGCATGGACGTCAATGATTATTGTGTAGACGTCATTAATAGGTGCAGGGACATCAAAATAAATCTCAATCAATTATCCATTAGAGTTTAAATTTGATGTTCACTTGAATTTTAATGATATTCATGTGGATGTCAAATTATGGTCATGTGAATTTCAAATTTGAGCCTCATAAAATACCCATTGACATTCAAATAGAGGCAAGATCAATGTTCAGCATCAAATAGTACATCAAGATCAACAAAGTGAGATCATGGATGAGCAATATTAGTGGGTCCCAAAGATCTAACATTATTCATTAACTCGTACTGAGAGATCTAATAGTGTGTATTTTGGTCAAAGAGTCAACAAGTCCAAGTCAATATCAACAACCAATCAGCAAAGGCAAACCCAGGACATTTTCAATGAGAAGTCCACAAGGTAGTTTTTAACCCAACCAAATGTAGTGGAAGTAGGATCAAATAGACCTAGGTAGATCCAGAATAAATACATCAAATTTATGGGCCACCATTAAATCTCTATCTAAGCTCCTCATTTAGCAATCTAGAATATATAGACCCAATTCTCTAAAGTTACAACATCATCATTATTTAAAGGAGATCTTCATATGCATAGATTCTTTGGTTTCCATGATACATAGAGGTAAAATAGGTCCATTTTGACCTAGCATAAATGAGAACAAGATGCTAGTTGTTTGAACAATATAAATGCATCTAGGCAAAGATAGTGATCATGTGAAAACTAATAAAGGAAATTGGTTTTCAATCTATAGTACATCCATGTTGAGAATTTACACTAAAGGGCATGCCAACATACAAATATAGCTACCTACAATAGAAATAGGCATGGCTCTATCAGGTCCACAAAATTAAGATGGGTTTAAAGCTTTGCCTATGACTGACTCTCGTTTAGAGAGAGTTCTAGCCATTTCCATGAACAAAATTTGAAGTGCTAGTTTTAATTTTCAAAAGTTAAAGGTCATATTCTTATTCATCCAATATTTTAATCGTGAAAAAATAATCATAAATTTTTTTGGACTTTAATCTAGAGGCATCCCATGCAGAAGGCAGGTGGGCAATACCTCCTTCTAAATGACAGTAGAAACCTACAAAATTATTTTACCATTTTGAAGAGTGTAATATATATATATTTATATATATATATATATATATATATATATATATATATATATATACTGCACATGCAAAAATAATATTTTCATGCAAATAAAGATCTTTGTAATAATTATTAATTAAATTAGTAAACCTTTCATTCCATTCCTATGATTATAATAATCAATCTCTAATAACTCTATCAAAAAAACTATATACTCATAAATAGTTGGTTACTTATATGTATAAAGACTTCTATTCTTATAGATAGCATATAATAAATAAATCAAAAACTAAAATCTATAATCAGAAGGTGTTTAAAAAAACTAGTAATAACATTGTCCACTGGTAGGTCACAGTAGTCCCATAATAGCAATAATCCAAATATGAAGAAACACTGCCCATGTCAACAAGTGGTTAAAAATAGAGGTTGCCTTAGTTGGTCCTTGGAAAATCACATATGGATATAACAAAATCTTACAACTAGCAAACCTAGCATAATAGCTCTCTGTCACAACCACCGCCTTTGCCCTTAACACTTGAAATGAACCATTTAAGCCATGGAAAAATAAAAGTGGTAGGTACTACTAAGGGTCCCTTAGTCAATGCCTGGGAAGCCATTCATGGATACAAGAATAACTTACAAATAGCCCAGTCACCCTCTTCTCCCTAATCTCTGTAATTGAAACATAGACATTTTGAAAAATAAATCTAACATAAATCTTTTTATTGGACTACGAATAGGGAAATTAATTGTTGTTTAATTTCAATAGAAAAAATCATAAATTATTGAGCAGTAGCCACAAACATTATATAATTGGCAAATTTTTGGGTAGCAATGGTTTTAGATTGGAGTGGCTCAAGCAGCACAGTAGGTGATGTTACACGCAATGACTCATTCAAATTAGCTACTACATGAGCACCTATCCTTGGCTATTGCACATAGGTCTGAGAGGTTTTTATTGGTCTCTTATGGTTTTGTGTCACATTTATCTATTTTCCATGCCTTCAAATGAAGCTACAATTATATGCTACCGAAAGGTGTTAACAAAACTATAGCCATATGTTGCCAAAAAAGCTTATCGAATGTGCAGTTACAGTCTATAGACTTTGATAAAATCAAATTCATAACAAATGGATAAGATTTGGTTGAATGAAACTTGTACAATCTATGCACAAGATATGTGTAATGGGAAAATAATAAAATATTTCTATCCTGTACAAAAACATAAGAAAATTATAAATTTGGAAAGCATAACCTATTTTAATTCATGGAAAAAGGTATGTTGACCAAATTCAATGCCTATGGAAAAAATTATAGTACCCTACCTTTATGTCAGGTACTAATAATATAGTGTGTGTAAAGTGATAATTCAAAGATGGGCAAGTGATCCAATGATGGTAACATGGCACCTTTGTTTATGGTTTAATAAAGAGTAATCAATGATTTTGCCCACCCATAGGAAAGATTTATTTAGACCCTAGAGGTATGCATGTCATAATGGGTCTCCAAAAAAAATAACCAGACTCTAAAAAATGACATCAACAAAAGATCGATATCTTCTAAAAATTTGGCCCTTAATTAAAGCTTCCTCCCATTCATAAATGGTGGGATCCTAAAGAATGACGTTTTGTGGTTAACTTTGATGGAACATATTTATCTCGTCTAGGTTTTGTTGGGCTCAAACGTGCCTTGCAATCTTCTCATGGAAGATCTGATCATTAGAAAAACACCCTTAAGATCTAAGGCTCAAAATATTTCCATTTCTTCAAAAAACTTAAACGTTTCAAATAGGTTTTATAAAGGATTGGAATCACAACCACTTTCAAGAATATCTTTACTATCAAGATAAAAAATGAAGAAAACCTTTCTCTACTTAATGGACAAGTACAATTATAAAGTCTCATTGACACCCTTGACTCAGGATAATCCCTATCTTCACTCTCTATAATAAATTTATGTTAGGTAAAAAACCTTGCAGAAATAAAAATCTAAATAAAATTGTTTGGCAAATGGAAATAAGAGTTTTTTTTCCCCTTTCTATACAATTACTAGACACCACACTAATAGGATTAACAATCGCTCCTCTTGAGATAATCACCTCTTATAAGATCCAGTCTCCATTTAATAAGAAGTGAACTCTTACTTCAAAATAATTCTCTCTAAAGATGTTCTCATAAATCATAATAAATTTAATAGCTTCTTCTCAAGAATCCAATGTATAATTTCCCAAATCCAAAAGGAAACACTCCTTTCCCCCTCACTATAACAAAGGGGTTGTTTTGAGACAATACTTAAATAAATCATTTTAAATTGAGACTCATTTTTTTTTTTTTGTTTAAAATATTAACTCAAAACAGGCATCTCTAGTTATCATCTCAAACAATTGTCTCACCAAAGATGATATAGGATACTACTTATTTTGTCTCTTGAGAAACAATATCATGAATTTAATAAAGAAAAAAAATCTAAATTTCTTTTAATGCAACCAATTGATAAATATAGTCAATGAGACCAATACACTCTAGTTATTAGTATTATAAAACAATTATAAAAAAAAATTGGGTGGATTCTTGTGCCCACAAGTGGATCTAAAATATTATTATTATATCCAAAAGAACAAATATAAAAGGGTGCCTAAATGTCATTAACCCTTAACATAGAATGGTAGAGGGATGAACTTCAATATATTTCTACAAAATTCATTTCCATAACTATGATTCATTTGGACGCTCTGTGATCCTCATATTTTTTTATCATTTTGTACCAGCTTTTTTTGTTGTATCTAATCTTAATTTTAATTCAAAAAGCTTACTCTTCTTTCTTTGTTAATCCTTGTTTAGACTTGTTTCCATCAAATATGATATCCAACATGGAGTTTACAACATTGACAAGGGCCACACATTTGACACATTCGAGTTGAACAAGAGACTACAAAATTTCACACCACAAATCTAAACATCATAAACTCTAAATTAATTTCAAATCTAAAACAAGATGCATGTTCAAATCCATACACATAACTATGGACAATGCATATTCTCATACTCAAACTAGTTTACACCACATTTTTAAATAGTTAAGCATTATAAAATGTAACAAAATGTACAAACATAAGAATGTAAATCCTAAGCACAAATTATGAAATATTGTTTGCATCTAAGTGGATTGTAAATAAATTATGTGCATTACCAACATATGTTCAAAAAATTATTCCCATGTCTATTACCCCATTCCTCTAGTATTGAATAGGATTTAGTGTGACAATTAAATCCTAAGATTCATTAATTGAATGGTCAATTAAAACCAAATCACTCAGAACCTATTTTACAATAGAAAAGAAGAAAATAGACCCACAAGTTTGACTAGAGGATAACTCATCTTGTTATCTATAAAATAGAACACCAATTAATCTATAATGCAAGACTCTTGGATTAGTAATGACTAAGGATTGAAGTGAACCACATTCTAAGCCTAAAACCATGGCTTTTTTAGCATTGAAATGCAAAATATTAAAAAAAATAAAAAATAAAGGGTGCATGCCCTTTGAGAAGGGGGTGTGCCCTTACATTGCAAAGGGCACATGCACTTTGTAGTGAAAAGGCTGTGTGCCCTATGTAGTGCAAAGAGTGCACGCCATTTATTGTGCAAAGGGTGTGAGCCTTTTGTAGTGCATATGATAGTTTGTTTAATATTTTTATATTGTAATATTCAAATATCTAAATTCAATATTCCTTATTGTGTCATTTTATCAAACAACTTATTCACTTTCTCATTAAATTTCAAACATATTTCATGTAAATCTCTTATAACTTCATCCAGCTCAATAATTTTATTTATTATTTCAACATATGGATCAAATTCTTCCTCGTTCATAACTTGTAAAATCTAAAAATTTGGAATCTCAATGTTCACAAACAATGTATCATTAATACCATATACCAATTCAAAAGGAATCTTACCCATGGAAATTTTCAAGGTTATCCTATTCAACCATATCTCGAACCTTAGTTTTTCTTGTCTTATTCATTTTAGGAGTAATTTTCAAAATTTAAATAATTATTTTGATACTAGACTCAACCTATACATTCCCTTTGAGATAGTAATTTGAGGCATAAGTAATATTAATACTCTATTGTCACACAATTATTGAAATGGTCTAGTTCTAAATCACATAGCATTATTAGAAACATTATTTATAGGTAGCCCGAACCTTATAATGATATTATTCTATATAAAATTTAATACAACCTTGTGAGTAACATTCTTGGTTAGAATAGCTTCTACCTACTTAGTAAAATAGTCAATGGCAACCAAATATGATCTATAGTTTGCACTATATTTGTCATTTCACCAAAAATGTGAGTCGCATCAATAATTAGCTCTTTTAATTTTATGGGACATAGCTTTTTTTACATAATGAAATATGTAAGCCACTATGAAATTATTTGGTTAGATTTAATGCCTAATTTTCATTAACACATCTCATGAAAATTCCTTTAGGGTTATTCCAAGCTAATCCCTTTTCAGTTAGCATATACTTCTAGGTAACTAACCTAAGATTCATTGTGATTTACTTACATCAAGGAGACAATTCATATTTTTAAAATAATATACTATGTCCCTATTCCAAACTAATACACTTAATTAATATTCATCTACAACAATATTATGTTTTGAAATATTTATCTTAACAACATCAATGTTTGACTTTTCCATTAACTTGGCCAATTTGTGTCCCATCACAAGATTGTAAGCATGCACTGTAATATCAAATTCCTAAAATTTATTAACACGTCTACATATTTTTCAAGTATAAAGTTTTGTAAAAATATATTCTACCATAGTGTGGGGAATAAATGATTTCACTTAGAACTAAAAATGTATTTTTAGAAACATGTTTTATATTTTTCATGATTATGCTAGAATATTGCATGTTTCACATATAATTATAGTGGAGCATATTGCGTGGCATTCTATATCATTTGGCATATATTTAGGGGCCTATGTTGGTTCATGCACATACACAGTTTTTCAAATTCAAAAGTCATGATGCTAGTTTATACACATATATACATTTTTCAAATTTAAAAGGCATGATACTAGTTCATGCACATGCACTACAATACAATTTACATATTCAATAGAAAATGTCTTTTTTTTTTAATTCAAATCTATTGGCATTTTGGTCATGATGGGGGCATGAGTATTCTTCATTTCCTTTTGATTGTGAAAGTATAATTTAGTTCCATTTTATTACAAATAATTTACATTTAAGTCTAGTGACACTCAATAGCATTGGAATTACTTCTAACAAACCCATTATGTGGTTCCACTTTCTATTATGGGTGATGTTAGATTTGAATTTAGTTACACTTAATGGAAATTGCATCACTTTCATCAAACCTATCTTTATTCCATCTTATTTTAGGTTAGTACAATTGGTATTTATCCCCATTCATGAGAGATTGAGCATGCACATCTACAACTCGATGAATTGATTATTTAATCAAAATTAAGAATTTATCACTTTGAATTTTCTAATGGTTCAACATGAGGAACCATCTCTCCAAGTGGTTCAAAAAGTGGGCACATCTCTCTAATATTTTATCATCTTTTACAAGCTGTAGGATAGCCCAATCTTATCTCCT